>CP045907.1:4246394-4259616 GCA_013387185.1 Caligus rogercresseyi | reverse complement strand
TGATTACATATAAAAACATATTATATTTTAATCTTAAACTACTCTGGAATAATCTATATATTTTAATAAAAATGGCTGATTTTCTGATCAAAAGAATAAATCTACAAACATTTCTTTGTTTATAATTATTTTCTCAAAAAAGACGTTAATTATTTTTTTTTTGCATATTTCCGGAACCTTTTTCCGTTTATAGAAGTCATTTGCCAACGATCAACCATGATAGCATTGCAGTGCCCCATTTTGATGGTACAAAGTGCTCATAAAAAAATGTTCATTGATATCAGTTGAAAGCAATTTTATTAACGTTCCAGGCTGTATTTTTATATAAAAATAATAAATAGAGACACAAAAGCTAATAAGTAATCTAGCGGATGTTACCCGGCTCTGCCCGGGATTTTCCAAATTGACAATAGTCTTCGGAGTAGAAAAGATCATGCGAATATTTTAGTGATGTCATCACATGTCATTTTTCATATTAAATCAGTTCCTTAAAAGTTGGTTTTGGTCTTCCTTGCCATTTTTTCCGTTTTTGTGTTCCTTACGGCTGGAAAATAAACATAGTAAAAAGAATTTATTTTCAGCCATTAATAAGGAACTACTTTTCCAAGAGTGCCTATGTTATTTTCTTTGAAAAATAAGTTCCTTAAAAAGTCGTCATTACCATTTTTTCCGTTTTCTATTCCTTAAGGCTGGGTATTTAAACTTCATAGAGATAAATCTATTTTTGAAAGCCATTTCATAGAGAACATAGAGTGCCAAAGATATGTGTAGTAGTGATGAAGATTAGAGTATTAATTGATCCTGTTGATAGAGGAAAACAGCAAAAGAAAAAACTTAAGAGGGACTGCAACTTCATATCTTTATTAAGAAAAGTTGAGAGTTATTGGCATCCCTCTCATCTCTAAGTTGAATAGCACGATGTTGCATTATAAAAAAGTTGTTATTTTTCACAAAACCTAATTTTGGGGGAAAGATAGGGACAGAAAAACTCATTTTTAAGTAATCAGATAGAAAACGAATTTTCCGGTAAACACCCAATAATACAAAACAACGTTTATTACTTCATAATCATCCAAAGAAAATTTGGTGAAAATCTAACCTTTTTTTTTTGTACACCCGTAACAACATTATTTTAACAATATATATTAACGTTACATCCATATCTGAGATACATGACAATAATTGTGACATTTAACTCTAAAACTAGAAATCTAACTTGGCAATTTTAAAAAATCGGCAAAAAAAGTATTGGTGAATAAAATAAGCATGGTGGTGACGAATTTTACGGGATAATACAACCCCACTAAAACATTCTCTGAGCTCTCAAAACTATTCATCACTGAAATTTCGTCAAGATCTGATAAGCTGTTCGGGAGATACAGGGAACAACGAACGAACGGAATTTTTTTTTTTTAGTATAATGGTAAAATAGTATCTGTATCGAGTTGCGACACTCTTATATCCGAAGCGACCATCTCTAGTCTTAAAAATAAAAGTAGAGACATAAAAGCTAATAAATAACTATTGTCATAACGTTTTTTTTGCTGTTGAATGCACTGCATTTTTGTGCTCGCCAAGATTTCAGGCAATAATCACGTTCCTATCAAAGAGTAGTCAAACACATGAGCAAAAGTTTTGCATAAATATCTTAGGTGTCCAAGAACCATTAATAGTATGGCATAAGAATATTTATTAGCAAAAAAGTATAATTGTTTTTCCAATGGCCTATACTAGATTGTACTTGTGCTGCTGCGCTGCCTACCTTTTAAACCCAAATTCTTCTATTAACAAAATTATTATTATTATTAATAGACATTAATTGCTCTTATTAAAGCATATAGAGACATGCTTGAAATTGGATAAAATAAAACCTGTCATATGGACTTGCATAGGAGGGTGAGAACAAGAAGAGGAAACGTGTTT
Organism: Caligus rogercresseyi; assembly: GCA_013387185.1. NCBI lineage: Eukaryota > Metazoa > Arthropoda > Copepoda > Siphonostomatoida > Caligidae > Caligus > Caligus rogercresseyi. The sequence goes on along the minus strand of CP045907.1, from coordinate 4,257,693 downwards.
GTAGTCATTCCACAAAGATTCAGAGAGAAGCAAGATGTATATTAGAGGGCCCTTCAATGCTCGAAGAATATTAAAAAAACCTTCCTGGTGATTACTTGTGAGGGAAATCATAGATATTATAGAGAGCCGACGCAACGATTGGTAGCGCTGAAATTATTGCGCGGGTATTGTTGCGCCCTCCATTTTGGGGGGAAAGACAGCAGACAGATAGAGAGAGACTTTATATGCTTTATCATGAAATAGAGAGAGTGAATTGACATAATTGCACTATCATATTTCTGAAGATGAGCGACACTCTCTCTCTTGCGATCTTTTTGTCACTCCTTGAGAGCTAACAAATTTCAGCGGTATCAATCGATGTGCCATTCTCTATGAATTCAATACTGCGATAAATAAACGATCCAATTCTCTGGCTTTCAGACAATAAATAGTCCCCTTAATGACCGTAACTTCTTACTTTCTACATGATTGACATAGAAAAAAACAGCACAAATGGCATAACTAAAGAAACTTTATCAGCTCAATCATATATATTATTGGAGCCATATTTTTTAAAAATATAAATACTCTTATTTTAAACGCTGGTATTTAAGGAAGACTATTTTTACTCATATTCCCCTCATAAACAAAGATTGTGTTGAATTATAGTTTTTGTAGTGTATTTTAATATCATCAGGTTTAGATGTGGAATGTTCTTCCTTGTTTTTATATCTTCTTTTATACGAAGTACTGATGTACGGATATTTTATTATTCCCCTTTATTCTATTTTATGCATACGTGTTTAGTGTGTGTCTGGCAGGGTATGTAAAAAACCCAAAATTTTGAAAAGACCCGAAAAAACCGGTTAAAAAACCCGGGTTTTACCGTGGGTTTTTCGAATTCGGGTTTTTCATTACACCATTATTAGCTATTAGCACACACAATTTCACCTGTAATCAACACACACTTTTCCCATTACCTCACCCGGAAGAGGTCTTTTGGACCTTGAAGGAGCGAAGTATTTCTCAAAATTGGACTTCACGAGGTGCTACGAGCAATACGCGCTAGATGAAGATTCCAAGAAATTCCTGGTAATAAATGCTTCCCTGGGCCTCTTCAGATACAATGTACTGCCGTATGGATTGGCAACAGCGCCGGCTATTGTGCAAGCAGCGCAAGAAAAGCTTTTTGAAGGAATCAATGGAGTCAAAGTTTACATTGATGATGTTTTGGTCTTTTCCAAGAGCGAGGAGGAACACCGCAGAACGTTGGAAGAAGTCCTTCGTCGAATTCAAGATGTGGGTGCGAAACTTAAGTCGAAGAAATGCGTCATTGCCGCGCAAGAACTCACCTACTTGGGATTCAGGATCTCCAAAGAAGGCCGGTCCGGGGATACGGAATTGATTCGCCCTGTTCTTGATTTTCCATCACCTACTTCAGGTTCCGAAGTCAAGTCGTTTTTGGGAATGGTCCAATACTATGGAAACTTCATCCTCAATCTCTCCATCGAGGCAGCCCCACTCCATGAACTCACAAAGAAGGATTGCGACTTCTCATGGTCAGAGAAACAAGAGGTAAGCTTTAAAAGTATTAAAAATGCTTTAGCTAATGCTCCTGTTCTCACTCACTATGATCCTTCTCGGCCGATTGTGCTATCGACCGATGCTTCACCTGTGGGATTGGGGGCTGTCCTCTCGCAATGGGTTGATGAAGTGGATCGTCCGGTGGTATTCGCATCAAAAAGTTGACAGCGGCAGAAATCAATTATTCCCAGATTGACAAGGAGGCGACAGGGATCATATTCGGCGTGAAGAAGTTTGAACGGTATTTGATGGGTCGTCACTTCAAGATTCGAACGGATCACAAACCCCTGGAATACGTCTTCAACCCCAAGAAAGATTTGCCTGGAGTTGTGTCAGCGAGACTTTCACGCTATGCCATGTTGCTCTCGGCTTTTGATTATTCGGTTGAACACATCAAAGGATCGAATAATCTCCCAGCTGACGCATTGTCGTGTTTACCTGGGGATGGGCCGTGGCGTGGGCAGACACCACAGAGATCATGATGGTCCAATCAATCAATGCAATGAAACGTCGGAGACTGAGCTCCGCCAAGCGGTCGTGAGAGACCCCGAGTTGTCTATAGCCGTGTCGGCAGCAGAAACCGGTGATTGGTCCGAGGTGAAGGAAAATGCTTTTGTTCGGAGAAGGAGGAACTGTCCCTGATGAACGGCCTTATGTTCTGGGGCGTTCGCCTGGTGGTCCCTCAAGCATTAAGAAGAAAATTTCTAGATGAGCTTCACATAACTCATCGAGGCATCGTGAAGATGAAAGCGGTGGCCCGAGAGCGTATATGGTGGCCAAACATATCGGAAGACATCGAGGTATTGGTCAACGCGTGTGTTACATGCCAAGCCAATAGTCCAATGCCTCCAGCGGAGTTCGTGCCGTCTGCCCCTGCATCGGAGTGGGAGAGACTGCATGTTGACTACATGACGTGGAACGGCAAGCAGGTACTAATCTTAGTCGATGCTGGATCGAAATGGATTGAGGCAAAAGTCATGAGAGACACTTCAACTATGGCTACGCTTCGTCAACTCTTTGGGTGGTTCTCTCGATTTGGCTTCCCAAAACAAATCCGTGCGGATAATGGGCCTCAATTCGCAAGTGAAGGATTTAAGACAAAGCTGTCTGAATGGGGGGTAGAACTTGTACTTTCACCTCCATATCACCCGCAGTCAAACGGTTTGGCTGAAAGAGCGGTGAGAATAGTGAAGAACCTTCTACGGAAAAACCAGTCCCTGTCCATGGAAGAACTTCTATTCGGATATAGAGCGACGCCAGGCGAGTCCGGAAAAACGCCTGGAGAGCTTTTATTTGCTCGTCCGCTACGAACCCGCCTGGATGGTTTGTTGCCCGTCTGCAAGAGATCACCCTGTGTCAGCAACAAAAAGTATTCTCCATCTACAAACGTTTGGGTACGATGCTACGGACGAGGTAGACCAAAGTGGATCCCTGGAACTCTCGTGGAATCCGTGGGAACTACCGTGTGGAAAGTGAAGTGTGGAGACGTCGTTTTCAAAAGACACCTCAACCAACTTCGCCCTCGAAAGACATATGAATCAGCTCCGTCCTCGACGGCCTCGCTGATTGGGGGCTGATGTAGTGTATTTTAATATCATCAAGTTTAGATGTAGGGAATGTTCTTCCTTGTTTTTATATCTTCTTTTATACGAAGTACTGATGTACGGATATTTTATTATTCCCCTTTATTCTATTTTATGCATATGTGTTTAGTGTGTGTCTGGACCCCTTCCTATGAATATATAGTCCTCCATATTTATCTCCCTGCATTGTTCTTTATCCTTGGTTGGCGACGAGTCGGGATACTAACTATTCCCTTTCTGTGTTCAGGTACGGCCTCCGTTATTCATACATAACAGTTTGTCATTGTTCTTTGGTTGATTTGGAGACATCTCACCAACAAAAAACCTTTTATATAGACATACTGCATATTATATATATATATATATATATATATATATATATATATATATATATATAATATATATATAATTCTATTCATTATTTTTATTACTAGTAACTGTCGTTGTTGTTGACATAAGATAAGAGACTGAATTTTAAACTATCACTTTTACATTCATGTATGCAATATTGACAGATATGTCGGTACTCCATAGGTTAGAGATCGGCCGAAAGTACTGATAATGATTGATTTTTTTTTCTCTAGAAAATGCCGATAGTCGACTCATCGTCTGATAGTTTCTCTCCTATATGTACTATATGAATGTTTCTCGTTGATTTTTAAGGAAAAATTGTAATACAAAGGTAAAATAAGCAACTTTGTATATTCATTAAATCATCTTGTTATCATTTGCTGCAACGGAAAAAGAAAGCAAGGCTCACCACTGCACCAGCGTTTTTCAAGTATCAGTGTCTGACCCCTATGACTGACCCCTGAAAAAGAAAATAAGCTTTTTAATTGATCTATTTCATTATGTGAAAGTATATCTTTAAAAATAAATTAATATATATTTAAGAGTCCTGGAATATACTCAGCTATGTTTTTTATTATTATGAAAATCAATATATCGGCAACTATCGGTTCCAAAATTTGCCGACACCGATAGCTTGTAAAATGTACTATCAGTGCCGATATATCGTTCGACCTCTACGATATATCGACATCTATAGATGTATATATATATATATAATATATATAGTAAGAAAATACAATCTGAGTTTATGACTATTAGGGTTCACTGGCGGTTCGAAACCTAATTACCTTTGTGAATCCCCCCATATTTCTCTTTGAGTTTCCTGAGTTTACAAATTAAGGTAGATTTGACACCTCAACTACCATAATTGTAAACTTAGAACTCAGTGACGTTTGATTTGAAACTTCAACCCGCCATAGTTGTGACTGTTGAAAGATTTTGAGCCTTATTCATTTGCGATGGGTTTGAACCCCCAGTAAACTCTCATTGTGCCTTTCAGAAGACGATGGCTCAAATTTTTATTCGTAATACTGGCTACGCCTTCTTATTCTAACATATAAGTACTTACTTACTATAAAAAGAAAAAAATACTTTTACCATCCTCACATCACATTGTAAACTTGTTTTCATCAAGGTATATTATTGAAAAATAAGGTATGTCCATATTGCCAGGAGATATGATTTTTCGCTTGCCCGTGATTTTTAATGACATCACACCGGCAAGGGAGAATAATAATATTTTGTAACGTGTTTCTTCCATAGAGATATAAAGACATAGAGGGCTTATTGGATTCTTCAAAGGAATACGTCATATTGCCCATATAAACAAATCTTATATCTCTATTATCAGCTTACAATGGCGTAATACAAACTACTTTGTTTAGTTTTGGACAATGGCGACAGCTTAACATGTTTCTCGGCTATTAAAGGAATAAGCTCTTTATATCTTTATAGCTCTATGGTTTCTTTCCCGCTCACATCATCAAAAATCCATTGTTTCTTTATATGTTTTGAATCGTCGATAATAATGATATTAAAATTACTGAGGTTTCACATTCATAGAAACATATTTTCTATACACCTTGTTTTTATAAGCTTTTAATTTAATATTATATAACTTTTAACCATTTAAGGACTATGAAAACTATATATATTTTTAATCATTATAGTTGAGCTAAGCACTGCATAAGCATCATTTGATTTCCAGGGTGGTTGAAAGGATGTGAATATTCCTTCACATCCATCCACCAGGTGTTGAACGAGGCATCACATCAAAAGGAGGTAGCCATCATATTATCAAATACAATTCGTCAAGGTTCCTGGCAAAAGCAAAGCAATTGCATGAGATTCATGAGGGGATGAAGAGCGTTATTGAGGAGGAACGCTCTGATAAGAGCAAGCAACAAAAAAAAATAGGAGCAAGGCAGAAGGATTTTTTTATCATATTGTGGTTTTATAAGTGATATCACGACGAAGTAAGAAGGGACTTTGTAAAGAGATTCAGATACAATATGCAAGACATACATAATCAGGAAGAAGCCCATTAATTCACTAATGAATAATTATATGATAAAAAAATCCCTGACATAATTAGTATATAATATATGTTATTCCTAGTGCCTAAGAAATAAGTAAGGCCGTTGTAGTGATTATTATCTTAATCTCACCAATAAACACGTTTTTTTCCTTCATTTGGTAACACTGTTTTCTTTCTTTTTCAACAACTTATCGTCAGAGCCAGGATCTATTTATCGTCATGAATGAATAAACAAAAAAAACACATTCTTTCCGTATGTTTGAGGAGTTCCTTTACTTAATCAATACTAATTGGAAGATTCCATTCAAAGGATTCGTATATGTAGTATATTCGTATGATGTAGGCCACTGCATAGTTCTCCATACTTCAATATTAAGAGACAATTCATTTCTAAACGTATTTTATTTAAATGGGCAGTTGAAAGTTGAATGAAATCAGAGAGGGATACAACTTCTAGGATACTTTATATTAAAATCGGTACAGCACTCTTTAGACATTGTGATGGTCAGGATCTTTGCTTAAGGATTTATATTCTCTCTGAACTACTTTGAATTTTATAAGTTGAATGCCCCTGAAATAAACCTTGTTATAGGGAAGGAAGTCGTTAAAAGTTTTTGCTTTACTCTGCATTTTTAATTATTTTAATTTCTTTAGAGTATTTGTATCTAGGATTCAGGTGCCGGTGGAATATTTTATTGATACGGCGTTCCGGACCCTTCAAATATCTTTTATCTAGTTATATATTGATGTGCCCCATGAAATCAATCAATTCTGGCGTTAATAATTCCCCACACTTTATTCTCAATGAGTATCTTTCGTATTTAAATTTCCTTCCCTTTTCCATGTAGATATTCCCTCTCTTTTCTTTTGTTCCTTAGTTATTTGCATCGCCATCTGGTGAGAGGTAATCATGTCTGAAGCACCCTGCATGAACAACTTAGTCATATGTATGTTAGTCGGATCATCATGCAAGAAGGGCTCTTAACCTCACCTCATATTGAATCCCATAAATAATTCAAGAGACTCTTACAATATTTACTACATAATAACAGTATGAACCCTTAGAAAGTCTAGAAAGTTGCTTTCTCTTTGTTAGTACTTTTTCCTTCTTCTCTCCTCCCCCCCCCCCCCCCCCCTGCATTTCCTGCCGCATTCACTCATTTGATATTGTGTATTTTTTAACATATAGTATATTCGGAAGTAGTAGGATCGCTATGAGTACGACGGTTCGCTTCCGTCGAAACCACTTGTTTCCCCGGCAAGTTTCGGACATGGGGGCTTTCATCTTTGTTTCCCTCATGATTCCCACGAGCTACTTCTACGAGAGCCTCATCGTGCTTCCATCCCTCACGCCTTCTAACTGCATTATGTTCTATATTCATCACATTCTGGGGATATTCATTGTGGTCAATCTCCTGGGAAACTTTATGGGACTCTGGCTCATCGATACCTCCACTCGCTTTGTCGTACTCCCAACTGTTATTAAGAAGAAATGGAACTTTTGTGCGGCATGCGAGGCTGTTACTCCGCCAAGGTAAAGAAAATACTCATTTTTATTATTAAGGATTCTGTACTATGATATTAGGAAGAAATGACTGTGGAAAAAAGGTCTAGAAGAAATGGCCCAAGTTAGAAAAGGAAAATGAGGACGCAAGAAAAAAATGCAGAAGTAAATCTTAGTCCCGTCTAATGACTACAACAAGAACATCATTTATCCATAATTGGCAAAAAATATTTTTTTGCCATTATTTATTCGATTTATATGAGAAATAAAAATTGATCAATACTTAGTTGCATTCCACTAAAATACTTGCCTTTGAGCCATTATATCCATACGTCATAATTTTCCCTTTCTATCTTTGGTAGTTTCTTCCTCTGTCGATTCCTTATTTATTTATTTATATTACAAAACTCTTGAAAAATCAGGAATTTCAGATATTTTGCACATGCTAAATATAACTCCTAGTCATGGGATATTACATACTATATAATTCCATCGAACCAACTAGAAAAAACCAAGCTGTTGTTAAACATATGTCTTTAAAGTATGAGTTCTATTCATTTGAACAAAATCAAACCTTCAATCAGAATAAAATTGTGCAAGAGGTGAAGTTTGGATTGGAATGAAGATCTCTAGAAAAATGGTTACCAGTTCTGCATAAATATTATTGTAATTCTGAGCCCTTTTTTGAAATTGTTCATTTCCTGGATGGAACTGGAAGTTCATTTTTGTGTTCCGATTCGTACAGCTCAGCTAATTAATTGATACAATGAGCATTATATATATATATATTTGTAGAATTAAGAAATTTTAGTCAACAAGGTCATAATTACCCCATCAATCTTTAATTAAAGATTTAATTTTAAATCTTCGATCAATTATCAAACAATTATCTTTCTTCATTAAAGAAATAAGAGATGACCAAGAACTTTTAAGAGCGATAAACGATATAATGTCTCAGGAATAAATATCGTTTTACGCTCATTTTTTGGCATCACTGTGGTGTACAAACTGTATCCCTTGCATTTTCCATTTATAGATCCTTCCACTGCTCTGTCTGTAATACCTGCATCCTCAAGCGTGAGCATCACTGCATGTTTGTGGGCTACTGCGTGGGCCACCGGAACCACCGATACTTCTGTCTCTTCCTCTTCTACATGTTCATATCCGTGGCCTACTGCACATACTTCAACACTTCCTTCCTCCAACAGCAAATCGCCCTCAAAAGCCTCTCCTGGGCACAGATCCTCAAGTTTGTTTTCCCCTGTCATGCGCATCGTCAGCGGACTGGACTTCTCCTGGCTACAGCTCTACATCTTTTTCTGGAGCGTCCACACGGCAGCCCTTCTTCTCACGGGGGTTCTCCTCATCCCACGTCAGCCTCGTTCTTCGAGGACGAACCACCTTCGAAAACAACCGGGGCATCGGGTCATACAACATTGGGACGAGTCGTAATTTGAAGGAGGTCTTTGGAGAGAACTGGCGCCAGGCCCTTGTGAATCCCTTTGTCAAGTCCCGGCTGCCCCATGACGGCCTAGACTGGGACACCTTTGAGACAGTCAAAAAGAATAGATGAGGACTGGAGCTGACTTCCCTACTGCCCGAGGAGGGGAAGTCAAGAGGAGCAAGGTGGCTTACAACGCCTACAATGACATACGATTCGCCTACCGGGGAGTCCGGCGGCAATCCTTCGCCAGGCATTTCCAGCGACATTCCACTTTTTGATCATCGGAACCCTCGGAATGGATGCACAAGCGAGCCTTATACAACTCCTCTAAAATGAAATGATGCATTTGTATAAATATTATCACTCTTACATACTTTATTCAATTATACACAATACTTCTTGGATATTTGGAACGATTAATAATCAACCCTTAAGAATGACGTCACACATATACATATAGCTGAAAATCATAGCGATATAAATACATAAAGAGTGCTATAATAAAACGGGTGTCCAATGCGGAGTATAACAAAACTCAGTGAAAATACATAGATGAACAAGGTTTTGAGTGGAATAACACACCAAAAATTTGTCATAAAACCACATTTCTCATATAAATTGAGTAACGTAAAGAAACCTTATAGTTTATATTTAAAATACTTTGGACGAAATTTAGGCAGTTATTATTCCACATAAATACCTGCCTATCCATTTATTGGACTATTTTTTGCATTTCATTATTTTCTTTTTTTTTTTCAAGACCATTTTATATGACATTTCTCATAGGGCACCATTGAGTGCTTATAAGAAGTAAAACTGAAGCTTCGACAGCTAACATGTTTGTGGAAACAAATCAAAGGATCAAACCAATGAAGAACATTCAATAAACTTAGGACTATAAAATTCGAGGCTTCATTTTTACTTTTTACTTCAAATGGAGCAAAATATTATGTATAGCTGTAAAACAAATATATATTTTGGTTTAAATGCTCTCTGCATAAACACATCACTTTCAAATCATTTTTTCTATTTATTTGATTAGCACTCTATATATGTATATCCCTATGTTGAAAACTAGTGATAAATTATCTCTACCTCCTCATACCGGATTCTATGTACTCTGTTAGGGAGGATACCCTAGGAACTAAACTCTTCTGTACTCTATATAACTTCTTTTGAAGACAACAATTGTGGTATTTTCGAAAATTATCTTAATCAATTCTTTTTTTACCATTTCTTGAAACATTAATAATAAAAATTGTAGATTTTATGTATATGTATATTCTTTTTTACCTTTAAAGCCCAAGTTGTAGAGAATATAGTACATACTTTAAATGTCCTTTGGGTATCATTTATCGATCCTTAACTAATACCTACAATATATGAATTAAATGACCAATATTACATATAGATAAGGGGAATTGTATTTTTTATAATTGTCAAAAATAGTAAGTTTTCTCTTTAATTTAGCTGTACTTTAGATAAGAGTATACTTCTTTAAGATAACGCAACTCATTTAAACTACGTGCTCTTATGGATTCTTTGTGCATCTATTATTAAGTTTGCATGTATTTATCCATTCTAAGGACTCCTATAAATAAATGATATTCGTTAGAATTGGAAGACAGTAGTATGTAGATACATGAAATAACATCATTTATGGGAAAGGTGCTAGACCCACGCGCTTTATATTAATTCTTGATATGATAAAGGGGTATGCACAATCTTCCATTGATGGAAAATATTATTATTTTTTAAAAACCATGAATCTTTTTGAGGTAGTAAATATTTTAGATGTACTTCCATTTTATAAGAAGGTATTCTAAAAGTAGGGATAACTGTGGACCTGATTGGTTGAAAGAAAATGCGAGGGAGAATAAAAAAGCAGTTGACTAGTATGAAAACCGACATTAATTCCGAGATAAAATAATTTCATCTTTATAAAGATTAATTGTATTTCCTAATTGGTTAGAATCAATGACGAATCCTTTGAATATTTATTATTCCAATATTATTATTATAAACTAAGCAACTTCGGAGTCTTACATTTAAAAATGATTGTTTATTTTGTTTGCTCACATCTGACCAAAACTGGATTTCTTCTGACGATAACACGTTTAAATAAGTAGATGCCAACTTATATGTAAAATTATATTCATGGATATTGATTTCTGCCAGAACTACCATAAATGTGTCCATACTAATAAGTAGGGAATCTGTTGGAATCGTGTAAAGACACTTTCTGGTTATAAATGATCTTTGAACCCAATTAACGCAGTTATAACCTTTTTTGCATATACAGTCGGCCTCGCTACTTCGCCCCTCGACATCTCGCAGTTCTTTTAATACGCGACGACGGCTTGGCTCCCGTTTTTTTTTTAAGAAATATTCAGTGGTTTTTAAGATATTTGAGGTTGAAAACTGGTAAATCTTCGAAAAAGCAGATGGCGGCCCAAAAAAGGTCCGGCCGCGTACATGCATTCAGACGCACGTTCGACAACAAGGCAAAATGGCGGTAGGTTTAAACGCCGGGTGATGTCAAATCTCTCTAAATCTCAATATATATCAACATTGTGACCTCATATATATCGCGGTGGTCGTGTAGTGGATCCGGACCGTCGCGACTTTGTGAGGGACGACTGTATATCGCATATTTGTACAAATTTTGAGGAAGATGCAACTTCTTTTTTAATATATAAAAATACTCACCACAAGAACGACTTTTTGTGACTTAAGCAAACCGCTGTCACTTTTATCCAAAATGGCATTAACCAACATTTATTGAACTTCTTTTCACGCCTAGAATGCATATTTTT
>CP045907.1:4225405-4246294 GCA_013387185.1 Caligus rogercresseyi | reverse complement strand
TTTGTTTTATAGACATTGGTTTGTTGTCCCATTTTTCCACACCTTCCATTTACTGTAAGAAGATACCTTAATTTGTTCACAAACATTGTTATTTTTTTTTGGGGGGGGGGCGGGGGTCGAGTTTCCTGAGGAAATTTAACTAATTAAAGGCATTGCCTTATCCGGATCCTATACAATGAGTCAGCAATAAAATTTCTAAATTGCAGTACTATTTTTTTTGTTTTAAGACAATGCTAAAAGCGGAAATTCCATAGTCTTTAAATCATATCTTTATTCAAGGGTAGGTTCAATCAAGGTATATAAAATGATACAAGGCATCTTTAAAAATGAAGGTGTAAGTAACTAATCCCTTCGATTAATTGATCTTAACTGAGATATGTTTCATAAAATGTGGAAATATGAATATACAAATAGGAGCAGAAAAACATAGAGAATCTGTTACATGTTTATTTCATGTTTTCATGGAGGTTTAAACGTCAGTCATCTTATTATATTATTATTAGTTTTGACGTTTCAAAAATACAGTATTCACCGCATAATCGGGCACCTGATAATCGGGTACCTTGCTTAAATGACATACGCCTCCCAGAAACACTTCCAGTGCACGTCATTTTTACAGGATAATCGGGCGCATGCCTCTGATAAACGGGACACATTTTTTCAAGTGATCTTTGATTTATACACGAAATGTGTTAGTCACTGAGTGAAATGAGGGGGAGGGGGGAGAGAAAAGAAGTAAGCATGAAGAGTTGTGTAATCAAAACAACGTACTCTAGAATCGTTCTTTACCCCAAAGTGAATCTGACATTTTATTTGTATAATAACTGGCCTAATACATTTAATGTGAGGGATGCAAACAACAAAATGAAAAAAGTTGCCATGATCATGATGTTGGATGAAGTCAAATGTTAATAGGGTGCATGGATGTCAATTTTGTCTCACAGTTGTTTTAATATTTTCATAATTCTTTTTTAAATAGAACTGATGATGCCGTGAGTGTGTGGCGAGAGCTCATCGCGAAATCGGGCACCCCGCTTAAAGGGGCCGTTATTGCTACTCCCAGCCTGTCCCGATTATGCGGTGAATACTGTATATCAACATATATTTGATGACGTAAGCGGAAAGACTAACATATCAAAATTCTTCCCACTTGCCAGTGTGACGTCATTAACCCTCCCCATCCCCGGCAGGCAAAAAGTCAGCTCTCTAGACAAATTGGACGGTCTTTACCTTTCAGTGGTCCTTGAGCTCTATGAAATCAACTTAAGTTTATGAATAAGTTATATATGAACATTCTTAGCGCTGAGCTTCGACTCGAATTATAGGAACTGTACCATATTTGATGATTTCTCTACTTTTACATGAATAAAATGGGAAATTATGGGGAATATATGTCTAATGATTAGTATTGTGTCGGCCCATTTATTCGGTCCAGTTAGGACCGGTCCTTAGGACCGTCGGTCAGTGTGATCGGTCTTTAACGTATTCCTCTGAGAATCCAATAAGCTTCTATATCTTTATATTTCTATGGTTTTAGGGTAGCTCTTGCAAACTCACCCACGAACTACATCACTTTGTCAAATGGCCTCTCTACAGGCCCGACAGCAGGCCAAGGCTGTTAGTGGGCCTACAGTTGTTATGGGGGGCACAGTTGACACATTCATTAAAAAATTGAGCCCTCAGTGCGTGTGTGGGCCTACGTCACTTGGTGGGCGGGCCTGGCCCCCCTAGGCCCACCCATCCCACCGGGCCTGCCTCTTTAATTAATAATTAGAATGAGGATCACTTATATTCAATCACTATATCCATGAGAAGTTTTTATTTAATTTAGGTAATATTGGAATAGTCTATTAAAATGAAGGTCCCATATATAAAATATATATAAAAAAACACCGAGTGTACATTATTGACCCCTTGATCAGTGAATCCTTCTACTCTCCATATGTCACTTTCCCTTCTCCTTAGTTTCTATCGACATAAAATGCTTTATTCAATCCGATGATGTCCTTTAAAAAGACAGATAAATAAATAGTCTTTATTTATTATTATTATTATAAATTAAATGGACTTTCCAAATTAACGAGTATAATTTTTTAATGAGGAGGAGGCATGCAGGTCCATCAAGATCATACAATAAATAAAAATCATCCCGAAATGCTGTCATCAGAGTAGATAGAGACAACGAAATCGAATAAACAGTGATCAGAGAACAAGTTAGAAATATTTGTTTTGCAGAATATGTGGTGCTCCAGCACGAATTCGGTTTAAATGGATTTTTGTGAAATAAGTTACCATCACAATATAATATAGTTGAGTAAATTACCTTCGTATGTATTAGTAAAATATTTCGATTAGTTGAAAACAGCTCTGAATATTCCTAATTACCTCCGCCGAAGGAGGTATTGTTTCACTGGCGTTGAGGTTTGTTGGTTGGTAGTTTGTTGGTTTGTCAGCAAGATAACTCAAAAAGTACTGAACGGTTTGGATGAAATTTGTGGAGTTGTGGAAGTGCCAAAAGGAAGAAGTGATTAAATTTGGCATCTTGAGTGCAGAATTAAGGCGCCAAATGAGCTAAATACTACAAATTTTCCAAGTTAGATACTCTGCCAATAGATGTCGCTGTGCTGTGAAATTGGGTGCCGGGAGCGTGTTCCTCTCGGAATTTCCGTCAAGGGGAACCCTCCCCGTCTCTCTACGCCTCCCCAGTCGTGAAAAATCCGCCTCGGAAGGCTCATGACGGCGGAGGTTTGCACTCTGAGTGTATATATGCCTCTAGTTATATATTATAATTAGAGGCATATATACACTCAGAGAGTGCAAACCTCCGCCGTCATGAGCCTTCCGAGGCGGATTTTTCACGACTGGGGAGGCGTAGAGAGACGGGGGAGGGTTCCCCTTGACGGAAATTCCGAGAGGAACACGCTCCCGGCACCCAATTTCACAGCACAGCGACATCTATTGGCAGAGTAGGCTAACTTGGAAAAATTTAGTAGTATTTAGCTCATTTGGCGCCTTAATTCTGCACTCAGAGATGCCAAAATTTAATCATTCTTCCTTTTGGCACTCCACAACAACTCCCAATTTCATCCAAATCCGTTCAGTACTTTTTGAGTATCTTGCTGACAAACCAACAAACTAACAAACCAACAACCATCAGAAACGCCAGTGAAAACAATACCTCCTTCGGCGGAGGGTAATTAGGATATTCAGAGCTTGTTTTCAACTAATCGAAAATTTTACTAATACATACGAAGGTGAATTTACTCAACTATATTATATTGTGATGGTAACTATTTCACAAAAAATCCATTTAAACCGGAATTCTTGCTGGAGCACCACATATTCTGAAAAAAAACAACTATTCTTAACTGTTCTCTGGATCACTGTTTATTCGATTTCGTTTGTCTCTATCTACTCTCTGATGACAGCATTTCGGGATGATTTTTATTTATTGTATGATATTGATGGACCTGCATGCTCCTCCTCATAAAAAAATATACTCGTTAATTTGGAAAGTCCATTTAATTTATAATAATAATAATAAATAAAGACTATGATTTATCTGTCTTTTAAAGGACATCATCGGATTGAATAAAGCATTTTATGTCGATAGAAACTAAGGAGAAGGGAAAAGTGACATATGGAGAGGTAGAAGGATTCACTGATCAAGGGGTCAATAATGTACACTCGGTGTTTTTTTATATATATTTTATATATGGGCACATCATTTTAATAGACTATTCCAATATTACCTAAATTAAATAAAAACCTTCTCATGGATATAGTGATTGAATAAAAGGGATCCTCATTCTAATTAATTAATTAAAGAGGCAGGCCGGTGGGATGGGTGGGCTAGGGGGGCCAGGCCCGCCCACCAAGTGACGTAGGCCCACACACGCACTGAGGGCTCAATTTTTAATGAATGTGTCAACTGTGCCCCCCATAACAACTGTAGGGCCCACTAACAGCTTGGCCTGCTGTCGGGCCTGTAGAGAGGCCATTTGACAAAGGATGTAGTTCGTGGGTGAGTTGCAAGAGCTACCTAAAACCATAGAAATATAAAGATATAGAGAGCTTATTGGATTCTCAGAGGAATACGTTAAAGACCGATCACACGGACCGACGGTCCTAAGGACCGGTCCTAAGACTGGACCGAATAAATGGGGACCGACACAATACTAATCATTAGACATATAGGCCCATAATTTCCCATTTTATTCATGTAAAAGAAGAGAAATCATCAAATATGGTACAGTTCCTATAATTCGAGTCGAAGCTCAGCGCTAAGAATGTTCATATATAATTATTCATAAAACTTAAGTTGATTTCATAGAGCTCAAGGACCACTGAAAGGTAAAGACCGTCCAATTTGTCTAGAGAGCTGACTTTTTGCCTGCCGGGGATGGGGAGGGGTAATGACGTCACACTGGCAAGTGGGAAGAATTTGATATGTTAGTCTTTCCGCTTACGTCATCAAATATATGTTGATATACAGTATTCACCGCATAATCGGGACAGGCTGGGAGTAGCAATAACGGCCCCTTTAAGCGGGGTGCCCGATTTCGCGATGAGCTCTCGCCACACACTCACGGCATCATCAGTTCTATTTAAAAAAGAATTATGAATAAAATATTAAAACAACTGTGAGACAAAAATTGACATCCAATGCACCCTATTAACATTTGACTTCATCCAACATCATGATCATGGCAACTTTTTTCATTTTGTTGTTTGCATCCCTCACATTAAATGTATTAGGCCAGTTATTATAGAAAATAAATGTCAGATTCACTTTGGGGTAAAGAACGATTCTAGAGTACGTTGTTTGATTACACAACTCTTCATGCTTACTTCTTTTCTCTCCTCATTTCACTCAGTGACTAACACATTTCGTGTATAAATCAAAGATCACTTGAAAAAAATGTGTCCCGTTTATCAGAGGCATGCGCCCGTTATCCAGTAAAATGACGTGCACTGGAAGTGTTTCTGGGAGGCGTATGTCATTTAAGCAAGGTACCCGATTATCAGGTGCCCGATTATGCGGTGAATACTGTATTTTGAAACGTCAAAACTAATAATAATATAATAAGATGACTGACGTTTAAACCTCCATGAAAACATGAAATAAACATGTAACAGATTCTCTATGTTTTTCTGCTCCTATTTGTATATACATATTTCCACATTTTATGAACATATCTCAGTTAAGATCAATTAATCGAAGGGATTAGTTACTTACACCTTCGTTTTTAAAGATGCCTTGTATCATTTTATATACCTTGATTGAACCTACCCTTGAATAAAGATATGATTTAAAGACTATGGAATTTCCGCTTTTAGCATTGTCTTAAAACAAAAAAAATAGTACTGCAATTTAGAAATGATTTATTGCTGACTCATTGTATAGGATCCGGATAAGGCAATGCCTTTAATTAGTAAATTCCTCAGGAACTCGACCCCCGCCCCCCCCCCAAAAAAAAATAACAATGTTTGTGAACAAAATTAAGGTATCTCTTACAGTAAATGGAAAATGTGTGGAAAAATGGGACAACAAACAAATGTCTATAAAACAAAGCCACTTCGGTCAAGGAATTTACATTATGAAGACAATTATTTTATAAAAATAAACACTTTAAATTTGGTAGGATCTGTATTGTTTCTCCAATTTTATTGTAGAAACCGTTAGAGTGTGTTTAATTATTTAATGTAAGCATAAAAATAACTTTTTATTTTTATAAAAAATCGATTTGTTTAAAAAAAACCGTTTTTGCACAAGAGTGTTGATCAAACATGTAAACGCGCAGAGTACAACTCGTCCTCCCGGAGCAGGTGCTTCAACTTCCGGAACAGGAACCTGTCACACGGCTCAGGTCGGGTGAGTAGGGTGACTGTTTCACCGGTTCCACGTCCCTCCGGGTCAGGAACTCCCTGGTATCGGTGGTAGTGTGGGGACGTGCATTTGCATTGTCCCACATGAGGAGACAATCTTTCAGCCGGATTTTGTCCTTTTTCAGGCTGAGAAAGCGCTTCCCAGTCGTCCTCAGGTACTCTATCAAGGTGTTCCGGTCGGCTGTGGTCCCGGCAGGTAGTGCAAGGATCGATACCTGCCTCGGCTTGCAGGTGAACCCCATCAGAATCATCGTCTTCCTCGCTGTCTGTTTCACTCGGGGGGTCGAGAACCGGGCCCCCGTGGGCTCCGCTAAGAATTGCCTCCGCTCCGCCGAATCCCAGTAGAACCAGGACTTGTCCTGGACTAACAGATGAGACTCCAGAAAGTCCTCCCGTGGTCTTGGAACAGCTCCAGGAGGTCCTGACAGCACTTCACTCGCTGTGTCTTGTTGGCTTCAGAGAGCTGGTGAGGGACGAGCACGCTGAGGAGGTTTCGGAGCCCTAGATCCTCCATCAGAAGCCTGAAACAGTTGTAAATGATAGGGATACCTCTGCAGTAACTTGTCGAGTGGTCATCCGGGGGTCATCCTCGACCAGGCGCTTCACACGGGCCACATTCTCCTCTGTCCTCGTCTCCCGGGGACATACAGGACAGTTCTTCTTCTCCAGGGCAAAAACACCCTTATCGAACTCAGTGTGCCATCTCCGGAGGGTGGAGAGGCCAGGGCAGGATTCAGGGAAGGTAGAGAGCAGGTCCCCGTGGATCTCGTTGACTGTCCTGGCGAGCTTGATCCGGATCAAGAAGTAGGAGCGAAAGTCAGGTGTCTCCATTTTCAGCGGCGAGTAGAATGAATGATAGAAATGACGCGATTAATCACCTTATATACTAACCTGAGTGGCGCCATACAGCTTGTTCCCGTGCAAAAATATGCGATAAGAACGCTCCCGTTCAAATTTTTGAAATAGCGTGTGAACTTTTCGAGATAGCTAACCTACTTCATTATTTATGGAACAACCTAATATTTGGGATTCCTAAGCGATATGGAGCTGAATCCTTATCAACTTTTATTTCATAACATTAATAATTATAAGAGTTGCTTTAGATTATAACCTAAAGCAACTCTTCCTGCTGAGGGAAATGTTTGATATTGTTTTATCGCAACATTGTCGATCAATAGGTACTCAATCTAACGATATCATCAGAGTGATCACCAAAGTGATAAAGCTAATGAAGAAACAATATGAAGCCTTCATCCCCCCCCCCCCTTCTCATCTAGATGCTTGAAGTGGCAGCCTTATAAAAAATCTTAATAGCCTTAAAACCAATTTATATTTAGGGCCATCAGGAACAAACCAGTACGTACACTTTATTACATTTTACGCAGATTGGCCAAATTGACAAATGAAGGCGAAGCAATATCTCTCAAAGTCAATACACTATGTTCCTCATTGTGTCTTGAAGGTTCGGACCGGGTAAACAGGTCGGTCCATCACTATAGACGCTCTCCCCATTGAGTGTTTATATGTAAGGCAGTGCGCCTCGAATTCTTGAAGAATAAAGAACTTTATGAGTAACAATACACTGATGAACATAAATCACCCTTAATTCAATATAAAACCGCTTCATGTTTGATGTTGGCCCTCCACAATTGGGGCTCCAATTCCGCTAGTAATTATATGCCTGAAGAATGACGAACCAATTTATTATTGAGCACAGTTGGGGTGTCAAACCCTCCACGCCTATGGGCCCCGGGTTCCGTTGATCCCAACTATGGTAATCTCACCGCTAATATGTCCTCCGCTTCTCATCTCAACCTAGACGAATTGGGGTTTCTAACTTCAAGCTTGGCCTTTAAGGTCACAACTACGACATATTTGTGCTCAAAATCAACACACAATAGGCCCTCTAGTTCCGTCGGTTACATATTGATTTTATATCATCGATCATGGGATTAGAATATAGAATACCGAAGCAAGGATTGGTAGCGCTGAATATTGGCCCATTTGTGTGCTCTTCTTTGTGGGGAAAGACAGCGACAGAAAGAATTTTTTATCATGAAATAGGGAGTTGGATGTCATATCATTGCATTCTCTATTTCATGGAGAAAGAAAATATGTAGAATATGTAGATATATGAATTCTCACTTCCTTATAGTTCTTTTCTGTCTTCCCCATCAATGGAGAGCACTCAAATACTCTGAATTTCAGCACTACCAGTCTTGGCTTCGGCACTCTATATTATATGGACCTTGGGGTTTCACTAGTCGCAATTAAGGCATATTGAGCTGCTTTCAAGCCCACAGCCTATTGTTTATTTTATAAGTACAATAAGTCTCCAGAGAGCCCACTTGAGGATGGAGCAAATCTTTATTATTCTTCAAATAAAAGGAGAATGTTTTTCCCATTGGCATTGCACCATGTATTCTAATAATCGAAAAAGAGCCAATTGGATAGAATGAAATTTCTTTATTCTGAGAGGGAATCAATTTAACATAAAACATGAGAAAGAGCAAGTTAACATGTATGAGATACCATGGAATATAATTAACATATAAAAGTATATAATGGATAATAATATATAATAATAAGAGTAGTAGTACAAATATAATATGAAAATTTGTGTTAATATATATTTGAGCACACACATAAAAATATATACGCACACACATTGGTATATATAAAAATCTATTTAAAAAGTCTCTAAAACGGTATTTATTAAATAAGCACCCCACCGGGTCCAACGGCTGTAGTTTGGGTGCTTGAAGGTTGGATGAGGAGGAGGACTGCCCCCTTGTAGATGGCTGGGCGGATGAATGGAGTGATAGGGATGGATTTGATGTGCAGGGTATGAGGTGCAGGGTGGGGAGTGGGCATCGTTGCCCCCTTCGGAGGACCACTCAGACTGTGGGGAGAGCCCAGGAGAGTCCGGGCTAGGAGTAGTCATGCCCTGATGCTGTGCGTAGTAGTTGTTGAAGCGTCCTGTTTGTTGGAGCTGGCTTGATGCTGGGCATGAAGCTGCTGCTGCTGCTGCTGCTGTTGCATCATCATTTCCTGCTGCTGCTGCTGCGCATTGGAAGGGAAGTCAAATGCCGCCTGTCGCGCAGAGGCGCCTCGAAGTGCGGCAAAGTGTGTTGGGCTTGTGGGGAGATTATTGTTGTTGTTATTATTGCGTGGTTTAACGGGTGAAGGTGATGTGTTGGTGGACGAGTTGAGGCTGTTGATCATGGCAGCATTGGGCTGTGGGGGCGACATGTTTGTATTGGATTGCACGGAGTGTGGAGGGCTCATGACGCCGGGACATGTGAGGGGCTTAGATTGTTGCTGCTGGAGTGCGGCGGTGGGGGGCTAAGGTTTGTTTGATGATGTGCCTTGGAGTTGTATGAGGCGGGCATGGACTGCTGTCTGGGGTGATGGGGGTTTTGTGAGTACATGATGGGGGAGGTATTGGCGCCATATTGAGATTCTAGACTGGGCTGTCCTGGCATGCTTCCTTGGAGCGTATGAAGTGAGCGGCCCAATAAAGCGGCTTCGTAGCTGGGCGGATGTGAGTGATTGCCCGCGTGTTGGTGATGTTGGAGGGATTGTGGCTGGTTGAATAATTCATCTAAGTTAGGATGGCTGCCCGCGAGGGGGGAGAACTTGGGCTCTTCCTTGTAGTGGTGGTTGACCTCCGGAGTGAGGAGCATATCCAGCTCAGCGATGGATTTCTTGGTTGATTTCTTTACTGAAGGTTTCCTCGTGTTGGAGGGCTGTCGGGGCAGGGTATTGCTACCGAATTCCTCCTTGATCTTACGCTTGCTGGCTCCACGCTTGTTGGTGCCGGTAGTGTGGTGTCCACCCATGTTGTTTGGTGGTGAGCCCAGGAGGCCAAATTGGGGGGACTTACTCATGTGTGGCACGGGAGCAGAGTGTTCCTTAGAAGAGTGACGATGTCATGATGAAGTTTCTCCAGGGCAATTGTGAGAGGCAGTCGATCCATGTGGTCTTGGATTTCTCTGTTGGCACAGTGATCCAGGAGTATGCGGGCGGCCTGGTAGGAGCCTTCCCCGCGGCCAGGAAGAGAGGTGTCTCATCCTTTGTATCTTGAGCATCCCGATTTGCTCCGTTGGCAAGGAGGACGTTGACGGCTTCCACGTTGTTCACGGCAGAGGCCCAGTGGAGCGCAGTTTTCCCGTTGTCGTCTGCGCCGTTGATGTCCACCTCGGCAGTGATAAGGTCCTCAACCATACCTTCAATGGCGAGCCTTGCTGCCAGGATAAGGGGTGTAGTGCCATCGTAGGCCTTAGCGTTAAGGTTTGTGGCGCGGTTGCGAAGAAGAATCTGGAAAACGCCTTGAGCATCTGCGGCGATGGCTGAGTGGAGTGGGGTTCGTCCAGTGAAGTCCTCAGCGTTGGCGTCGGCCCCTGCGTCTAGGAGTTTCTTCGCCGCATCCGCGCGGGCGAACCGGGCGGCCAGGTGAAGAGGGCTCTCCCCTGATTTGTCCATTTGCGAGGCGAGGTTGGCGCCTTGGTTAATGAGGTCTGCAATTATGGCAGGTGAGCCGTCCCCTTCATCTTCCAGGGCGTCGATGTCGATCCCAGTGTCCAGTCCGCCGCCTCTCACGGAGGCAATCATGAGAGGTGTCATGCCCATGGGTCCTCTCACGTCCGGTCATCGTCATGGGCTCCTGCTTGATAACCATGCCCTGAGGGGGCGTCAGAGCACCCATGAAATCAGCAGGATTCTTGATGTCTGCAGCATTGAGGTGCTGCTTGGTCCAGGTCCTCTGATCACCAGTGGATCCTCCTCGTAGTCTGTGACAACAGTTTGCCCAGAAGAGTATTCAGTGCGTCTTTGCCGTTTGGAGGGTTGATGTTCATCTCCGTCGTCGGACCAGCCATCGTGTGGATAGTCGTTTGGAGGGAAGTGATGCTGGGGCTCGAACTTTTGTACACCGTAGCTGGGAAAACATTTCCTGTGCGTGGGACTTGTGACTGTTGTTGTTGTTGGTGAAGAAGCCTTCTGGGAACCAGGTGATGCCACCCTTGCGCTTTTTGTTCTTCTGGGTCACGATCCCGATGGCAACCACTATGAGAATCACTGTGATGCTGACCACGGCGTAGGTCACACTGGAGGAGCCCCCAGAGCTGCTTGAGCCACCAGATCCACTGGCACCGACCTGAGTGATGCCCCAGGGCTCGCGAAGACGATCATCGCTGAAAATGGCGCTGAAGCGGTTGGCGTATCCCGTGGCGTCGTCGATGCAGTGCTCGCCTCCCATTTGACATTTGACGTTGTCGATCTCCAAATAGACGATGATACTAGAGTTCCCTGTGTTAAAGGGTGTGCTGTCGAAGGCGTGGTTAGAAAACTGTCCAGAGAGCAAGGCAGGGTTGAACTTGTAGATCATGTCCTCATTCGTCTCAGAGTCTTTCTTAATACGGAAGTTGGTTCCCAGCTCAAGGGAGAGGTAGCGTTCGAATCTCTTTCGGATATTGGTGTTGAAGGCTTCGATGTTCATGTGTAGCACGACATAGAATGACCCCGGAATGATGCGATGTGTGTTTGGCTCGCAATCCAGTCCATCCCAGCCGCAGGCTTCATTATTGCAACTCTCGTCACAGCGTCCGTTGGCGTAATGATCAGTGCAATAGACATCGTAGTTGGAATTACAGCTGGGTCGATCTCCATCACAGTCTCGTCCATCAAAAAGACAGTCTGGGTTGTTGCACTCCTCGTCGCAAATTCCATTTTGAAAGACTTCCCAACAGCGTTTCCGACTCGGACCTAGGGTCACATTGCATTTCATCCAGGGGTTGATTCCCAGACGACAGTCCCCACCGTCAAAATTACAAGCAAATGTGTTGCACTCCTTCTCGCAGATGTTGTTTCCTCCTTTGTTCACACAGCCGTTTCTCAGACACTTCATTTTCTCAGTTCGCAAATCAAATTCCTCCTGGCGGCCCTGAGTGTATATACCGCCGGGGCTCGAGGGGTCGGATGTGTCGCAGTTCTTTCCTCCGTAGCCAGGATCACAAAAGCAGTCGTAGTCCCCTATTTTGTCGATGCAGTAGCCTTTTTGGCAGGGGTGATAACTGCACTCGTCCCGCGTGTCTTGCTCGCAGTAGGCTCCAGTTGTACCAGGCGGACATATGCAAGTGAAATCTTCTCCTCCTGAGCGCTCCAAACAGGTCCCGCCATGTCGACAGGGGCTGCTCTGACAAACACTGCCGTAGAACTCACAGTTCCGCCCAGAGTATCCCGGTAGGCAAGAACACTTATGTCCCACGCCGTTGAGGAGATTGGCACAGGCCCCACCGTTTTCACAGGGGCTGCTCTCACAGAAGTTCTTCTTGGTCTCACAGTATCGACCTATATAGTCCGGCTTACACTCGCACTTATAGTCGTTGGTGAGTTGGATGCAGTCCTGGGTTCCGTAAGGCGAGCACTTGCTCGTGAGGCACTCGTTGATGTCACCCTCGCAGCGTTGGCCCACGTAGCCCGGGCGGCACTGACACTCGTAGCCGCCGATCTTATCCATGCAGGTCCCGCCGTGGTGGCAAGCACCCTCAAAGCACTCATTAATGTTGAACTCACACAGCTTTCCCATGGTCCCGTATGGGCAGGAGCACTGGAAACCGTTGATGAGGTCATGACACTGTCCCTCGTTCTGACAGGGGTTTGGCTCGCATTCGTTAATGTTAAACTCACAGTTTCGGCCCTGGAATCCACCAGGACATTCACAAGAATATGTTCCTATCATGCTTCGGCAAGAAGCACCATTTTTGCAGGGGTTGGACTCACATTCGTTCCGCTTGTTTTGGCAGTAGCTCCCAAAGAAGCCGTCTTTACAAATACAGACGTGACTGTTCCATTGGTCTTGGCATTTTCCTCCATTTAGACAGAGCGATGCAGGGGACACACCTCGGAGATCCGCGGCTATTCGACAAGAGACCTTTCGGACATCACAGACCTTCCCCGTCCAACCGTCTTCGCAGTCGCAGGTGTAGCTCGTTCCGTTTTGATGGCAGCGACCATGTTCACAAGGAGAAGACCCTTGTTGGCACCAGTCCACGAGCCGCTCACAGTTCCGTCCCGTCCATCCAGAGGTGCAATGGCAAGAGTAATCATTGTTTGAGCCTCCTAGACATGACCCATCGTTCTGACAGGGATCACTATCGCAGGGGTTGATCCTTGTTTGGCAGTTTCGACCAGAGTAGCCCCGAGGACAAACACAGGTGTAATTGTTCACGCCGTCTATGCATTCCCCGCCATTCATGCAGGAAGATGTCGTGCAGTCCTCGTCGTTGGTCTGACAGTTTGTTCCGGAAAAACCAGTCTTGCACTCACAGGTGTAGGAATTGACGTAGTCATGACAGGTGGCTCCGTTCTGGCAGGGGCTCGAGTCGCATTCATCCATGTCCTTCTCACAGAACTCTCCTCCAAAGCCGTCCACGCAGAGGCATCTGAAGCCAGCCGTTTCGTCCAGGCAAGTCCCTCCATTGATGCATGGTGATGAGACGCAGTCGTCGATATTAAGGAGGCAGTCTCGTCCCTTGAAGCCTTCCTTGCAGAGACACTCGTAGCTTCCCTCCGTGTTGACGCAGGAGGCCCCGTTGTGGCAGGGATCCGTGAGGCACTCGTCGATGTCAACATCGCAGTAGCGACCTTTGAACCCCAGGGGACAGTTACAGTAGTAGTCCTTGAAGTCCGGCGTGGGACGGCAGGACGCCCCGTTCGCGCATGAGTTCTCGCTACAGGGATTCATTTCACTCTCGCAGCGCTGTCCCGTGTAAGGAGCAGAGCAAATGCACTTGAAGCCGTGGACTTGATCGATGCAGAGGCCATTGTTCTGGCAGGGCTCCAAGCGGCAGTCATCGATGTTCGTCTCGCAGTTCTTTCCGCTAAAGCCCTGAGGACACTCGCAGGAATAGGAGTTGAAGTGAGTCTTGCACTTTCCTCCGTGCTGACAGGGATTTGACTTGCACTCGTTCACTTCATATGGCAGTTCTTACCCTCGTAGCCGGGTCTGCAAAGGCACACATAGTCATTGAATCCGTTTTCGCATGTTGCTTTGTTTAAACATGGGTTAGGGCTGCACTCGTTTACGTCAGAGGAGCAGTGGGGGCCATAGAAGCCCGAGGGGCATTCGCATTTGTATCCGGAACAAGGTCCACGCAGCGTCCATTATTTTCGCAGGGCGAGCTCTCGCATTCGTTGATGGGTGACTCACAGTTCCGCCCCGTGTATCCGGGATGACAGGAACAGGTGTATGTGTTGATTCCATCAATGCAGTCTCCATGATCGCAGGGGTTGCTGTAGCATTCGTTCTCTTGTTCATCGCAGACGTGTCCCCATGTTCCCAGGGGGCAATTGCAACGAAAGCCAAGGATCCCAGGTGCACGATCACAGCGTGCGCTGTGATGACATGGATTGGGTTCGCAGGGGTTTAGCTCTTGGTCACATAGGGGGCCCGTATAGCCATAGCGGCACTTGCAAGTGAATGTGTTGAGTCCGTCGATGCACTCTCCGCCGTGCTGGCAGGGGTTTCCCTGGCAGTCGTTGATGTTTTCCTCGCAGTTGAGCCCTCTGAATCCTGGTGGGCACTCACAGGTGTAGGCAAAGAGAGAGTTCCGACAGGAGCCCCCATTGAGGCAGGGGTTGTTCTCACAGTCATTCTCGTTGTTCTCGCAGTTGCGACCCGTGAAGCCCTCAATGCATTGACACTTGTAGTCGTTGACGGTGTCCGTGCAGAGCCTCCGTGGAGACAGGGGTTGGAGAGACACTCGTCCTCCTCGTCCTCGCAGTCGTTACCCATGTAGCCTGAAACAAAAATCATGAGTTATAGAGCCATGAGTTTGAAAACAGAAAAAGAAGGAATATAATAATAATAATGCTATGATAATAAAATTATTTGACCAAACATGGTAATCATTCGTAAATATTCGTGTTTTGTCAATTGTCAAGAAAATGGCGGTATGAGAAGGAGGTTTTTATACAATAATATCTACCAATTCCAAAGTATTAAAAAAATGTATTATCAATTGTGCAATTAATTCCCTTACCCCTTTAACCCTAGAGCACCTCAATCAGTAAAACAACCCCATATTAATTTAAAGTTATTATTCAATCCTTCAGCAAATAGAATAATGAAACAGACATTTTAAAAGCTTTTGGCGCTTCATCCAATGTGACGTCAGACCTGTATTATAGTTGCACCTGCATACATAGTAGATTTATATATTTATAGTTGCCTTAGACATTGTTTTTTTTAAGCTGGTATTGATGAGGGAAGTACCACAGGTAGAGTATAAAATGAGCAGAAAGGAAAAATAATGTCAGGGAATAGGAGAGACGGGGGGATATTATGCCTAAGGGTATTAGTACATAGTAGTAGTGGTTGTTGAAAATAACATAATAAAAAGACGTACAACGGAAAGGTTCAATTAAGAAGTCGCAGTGGTATACGCATGTATAGAAGACATGTATAGAAAGGCGGACACACAAAGGAAGGCCATGAGAAGAAAATTGGCTTTAAATCATTGACCATAAACGGACACACAAATATAGGTATATGTGAAGCCGTAATAATAATAATAATATTAAGGAGATTATATTTGTGCATTCAGATGAAATGGATTTGCAAAGGCATAGCAATAATAATAATAATAATTTAAGCACATATATATATGTATAATATTTGACCTGACAATTGTATTTATTGATTATGGTAGCGTACCTCAACCCCCCCCCCCCTTCTACCCCTACTGCCACTGCTAGTCGTCGATTGAAGTGGATATCATCAGTGGGACTAAGACACATAACATGAGTGAGTTCCCAGGTACATACACACATATGCGACCATCATCATTTAATAGTAAGAAAAAGAAGAAAAAAAACCTAATGCCTGTCTTCATCATCGTCCATTTCTACGGCGTGGGAAAGAAGAATATAAACAAAACACATACATATATGTGAATAATAAGAATAAAAAGAAGAGATGGCCTTATATATATGTGTGTGTTTTATTGTGCATGTTAAGAGTTCTTTAGAGGGGGGTGAAAAAACAAATGCAAATGAGGGATTTGTGTCCCTTCCATCCTGTTGTCTTAGGATAAAAATGACCGAGGCAAATAATAAAAATCCAACAAACAATCAAAACAACCCTTATATATACATATATATATATAGGCCAAAAGGACCTAGAGATCGACCGACATTTCGTTTGTCCATCATAGATTTGTAAAACTATTGTATCGGCAAATTGATAGTTCCATATTTTGATTACTTAAAATATTTTTTGGGATTTTTCAGGGATCTCGATAGCCGTGCGTGTTAAATATGTTGTTGAAACTCCAATGTTGGGGACTCATTGATAAGATCCTTTGGGGAATAACGCATATGCTTATTTATATCTATCGGATGCAATTGATAACATATAGTCAAAAGATTATTATATATATATTATATATTATATTTATATAGATATATATTTATATATACGATGGCTCTGTAGAAATGAACGAAAATCCGCATGTATATTTTACAAGAGGGTAAAAAAGTTTTTTTTATTTTCCCTCCTATGTTTGGGTGATGGAAGAAGAAGAAGGGGGGGGGGGGTCATCTATGGTTTAGTGTAGAGGGGGATACACTATCTACTACTACCTGCCGCCATGAGCGTCTATACGCTACAGACACTTGTGGAGAGAGAGAGAAAAGAGGGAGAGATTTACATTTCTCCCTTCTTCTCTGTGTATTCTCATTTGCTAAAGTAATCATTACAATTAATAATAATAATAATTGTTATTGAGAGGAGATATTGACGAAGCAGAAAAATAATTACTTAAAATAATAAGATCTCATGTTTCGTCCTCCTACGTTTTCTCTCATTACTCATCATATTATCGCGGCTTCTTCTTGCGATGAAGCACGCAGATGTACCCATCACAATTGTAACTTCGAGTGTATACGACAGAACATTCGGGAGTGGATTTGGAAGACTCGACTTTATTTAACACATACAATAATTCATATACAAACAATTGTGAAGGGACTTTTTTTGTTTAGTGCAATATGTATAAAAGGATATGAATGTCTTTATTTGTAACTTAGTTGCCATCAGCATAGTAAGGTATTCATAAAACTATCTCAATAGATTGGCGGCGGCGACCAAGCAATTGCTCAGCCTACCAGGGAGTTGATCGGTTCGTTAAATTATGACGGAATGGTGATTGAAGCTCTACATTTAATTAAAAGAGGTGATTTTTCCCTGGGTCAACACTATATATTTAATTCCTTATCCGATTATAAGGGGAAGTGGTGGTAATCGATCAATAATTATCTTTTGATCAGGACTCAGTAAGAAAGACTTTATCATCGCTGCATCCTCGATTCAAGACAACCTTTTTATAATAAGTGTTGTGTTGAGAGTCTCAAGGCTTCTTATTAAATGTCTTACCGGCATGCAAATGCATCTATATCCTCCTCGCTCGTCAATGCAGGTCCCTGGTTCATACAGGGACTGGCACGCATTCATTTATGTTTTCCTCGCAGCGAAGGCCTTAATCCTTTTTGCAGTCGCAGCGAAAGGATCCAGGGGTGTTGACGCAAGTGCCTTCATGCTCGCAAGGGATCCTAGAAAATGACAAGAAAATGAATAAAGTTTCTCAAGGTTTGAGGGATTGCTATGGCTAAAATGTTAAACAATAGGGAATGGTCGAAAAATATTATTGATCAATGTGAAGTTGAGTATTTTACATTATATCGATTAAAAAAATAAAAATATTTGGTGACATCATCAAATTATAATAAAGAACATAATTTGGTGTAATAAAGTTCTGTTTTTTTAAACACTTGTCTATCTTGATAATATTAAGAAAACCTGAAAAATGGTCAAAATAAGAGTATATATATTGTAATTCCGTCAATAAAAAATGTTCCTGGGCGCAATATTATAAATCGCAATATATTTCTCTTTAATTGAGCCAATTCGTAATAATTAATTACATATTAATTATATTACTTATGTTCCGAATGTTATGAAGGGAGTGTTTTGAGACCGTTACAAATTAATCCAAAATTATAAAAGACTCATAATATTAGCCCAAGTCTCTTAATTTGGTTGACCCTTTTCCCCTTGGTCATATATCTCTAAGCACCATACCATACAGTCTACTTACCCTCAGCACATTCATCGATATCCTCATCACATTTAGGTCCCGTTCGCCCCTTGGGACATGTACAGGTATAGTTTCCACTCACAATGGATGTTTCGCAAATGGCATCCCCATTACAAGGATTGTCCACACAGAGATCATCCAGATGACAGAGTAGATACCGTTTTCCCAAGGGGACATCGCATTCGTAGTCGCTCACACGGTCGTGACAGATCCCACCATTGAGGCAAGGACCCTGAGCACAGTCGTCCACATCTTCCTCGCAGTTCGGGCGGAGTAGCCATTCACACAGATGCAGGAATACCCTCCAAACTCATTGGTGCAAGTCGCGCCGTTCAAACAGGGGTTGTTCATCCTCTGGCACTCATTCACATCCTCGGCGCAGTAGAGACCTTGATACTCCGGGGAAATTTACAGGTGTAGCTGCCCACACCGTCCACACAGGTAGCGTTGTTCTGACAGAGATGACGACCGCAGTCATCTAAATTGACCCTCACACTCGGGACCGCTAAAACCTGAAAAAGGGAGTGATTTAAACAGTTTGAAAAAGGTAGCCATCATATATGTACATATCGAGTAAACAACAATAAAAAGGATATCTACAAAACATGCATATAAAAATCGGCCCAAAAATAAGCAACGACAAATAATTCATTAAAAATGATACAAATTGTTTATAATAGAAATAATGTGGGTTTTTTATATTGCAATTGTTATTTCGGAGCAGATTTAGACTCCAAAATGTGTCCATCTTTATAAAATATAGAAAGCCAAAAGGGGGCAATGTTCAAAATACGCACAATCCAATATAAGAAAATACATAATAAATAAGGATCACCACACGTTATCATTATTAAAAAAAAGAGATTACCTCTCTAGCTAATGATCCCAATTTCCTGCCTTATGTAAAGAGAAGGGTGGTGGGGGTAATATAATTATTCCCCTCACACGATGGAAAAATACCACAATTTAGTATATACTTTCTTACCTTCAGGACAAGTGCAATCATATTCGTAGCTTTCTCGCTGACGGCACCGCGTCCATTGTTCTGGCAGGGGTTCGGGTAGCAGGGTACATAGGCCGTCTCGCAGTCTTTTCCTGTGAAGCCCGGTTGACAAACGCACCTGGAAATAAAGGGTATTCATATATGTTAAATATAATTATATATACATATACATCAGAAGTAGCTCAAAGAGGAGGATCATTGCAAGACTACTGATTCTTAAGAATACATTTGTTAATAAGAAAAAGCTGACACAAGTAGAAGCTGATTCAACTTGTTGTTCTTCGTCTCGCTTTACGTTGATACAGCCAAGGAATGATCGTATATGAAGTTATATTTAAAATTCAAACGACTTAGAGAGCTTAACTCTTCGTCATAACCCTCCTTAAGGTAATGAAAGCAATCAAGTCTAAGAAGCATTCATCCCCTTTGCAAATTAAAAATTACTCATAGCTTTTAAAGCGTCTTTTTGACAGGATTTATCCTCCAATCCAGGATACAATAACTAGTATCTAAACAAAGAGGGTTACTTCATGAAAATGTTACTTTTTCAACCGTTAAGAGTAATATAGCGCTATTTATTATAAAATATAAAATGCCATCCCTCAGCATTGAGAGGTATGATTCTACTGAGCTAAGGGCTTACTCCTGGCATTGGATGGAAGCCGATGAGTCCGTAATAGAGGATACATTACCTATAGTCTCATCGAGATTACATTTTTCCATTTCGACAGGGCCTCGCAACCGAGCATTCATCAACGTCCCATTGGCAGTTGGGTCCTTCATATCCTGGATGGCAGGCACAGGAGTAGCCCGACCTCCCCGAGACGCACCCCATGGGGCAGGGATTGTTCACGCAGTGGTCAAACCCCGTGCGTTGTGTCCCCTCAATCCCAGTGGGCAGGCGCAAGAGTAGCTCGTGAGGCTCGTGAGGATGCAAGTTCCCCGTTGTGACACGGGGCCGCTCGACAGGCATTGGAGGCTTCCTCCACTTCGCAGAGGCTTTCCTTGTAGCCCACTGGGCAAATACACTTGAAGCTGGGTACACCCCATGGGGGCTGAGGTCGACTTCGCAGGTACCACCATTCTGACAGACGCCGGGGTTGCAGGGATTCTTGAGCTGACAGTACTCGCCGAGGTATTCCGAAGGACACCTGAAGGAAATGAAATACTTTTAATGCACATTCTATTGTTTGAAGTATTAGATAATACAATTGATTATAAATGATTGTGTGTTTGTTTGTGATTTGTCGAGTTGAAGTCACGCAAAAAGGACAAAACCTTGAGAGCCCGAGGAGGGGAGAATGAAGAAGGGCGAATTTGAATAAAATCCAAAACAATTTCAATTAAAAAGTACCAAGACTTATATTTAAAACTAGAAATTAGGCCTTTCAGCAAAAAAATGACTAATAAATAATACATTTATAAGGAATAGGCTCATATAAGTATATGAAGGGTAAATGTATTGGAAAAGATATTAAAACTCGCGAACAAATTATTATTATTACTTTAGATTTAATAAATATTATCATCACAATCAAAGAATCATGAGTCAGGCTAACTATACTAATCCAGGGATGAGCGGTCCAAGCCTATATATAATCATTTACTTTTCTTCTTAGTTGAAGCCCCTCATATATCAAAGTAAAACTCTCAATAATTGTCCATCTCAATCCATCTTATAAGTGTACAATCCTTAAAATCTGGGAGTAATTTATCATTTATTAATCAAGGAGGAGACAAGGACGACGATTTCAGACGTGCACCTTAAATAAGACAATCTAAGCATGGCATCAAATGAATGGATCGCCATATATATGCTAAGGATTGGCGTAACTAGTC
>CP045907.1:4205720-4225305 GCA_013387185.1 Caligus rogercresseyi | reverse complement strand
AAAATGCATCATCAACAGGTTATTCATGACAAGTATGTCAGGAAGAATTCCTTTGGAAAGGCTTTATTTTGTATGATGGAGGAACTTGAAGTGAGGAAGGCGAAGGAAATAATATCCTTGATTCTTCCAATAGATATAAATATTGGATTCTTAATTTGGAATGTTTAATTGTAATTTTTTAAAGACATATCTATATATATATATATCGAGGTGCGACTACCGAATGTAAATCGGTATTCGATACTACCGACGGCAGATTTCAAATATCGAACCGATTATACGATATTCGGTAGAAACTACCAAATACCGTACCGATTGACAAACGGTATATTTGAAAGTATGACTTTTGTAGCATTCACATAGAGACATAAAGATATAGAGAGCTTATTCCCTTCAATAGCAGAGAAACATCGTTCACTCTCGCTTTGCCCAAGCGCTCCCTTGTGTGAAGAACTAGAACTTTGAAATAAATAAACAACTACAACTTATAGTATTATACAGCAGATACATAAATAGACTTTCAATATAAGCTTATGCTATGTATTGAATACTAGAGTACATGAAAGTGCATTTAATATCGGACAATAAGAGACAGTAAATGAAAAAATATATACAGATATAGGTTCCATTTCCTACAAAATCCAAGTACATATATGATTTACATAGGATTAGTATGTATTAAATTTCAAATAATCTCCAATAAATTATAACAATGATGTACTTAATTTTACTTTGCTATAAATTGTCCGATATTAAAGCAATGAAGGAGTCAAGAGCAGATACATAAATAAATTTCTCTCTCTTTCTTATCTACCGTACCATATATCGATCGATACTGTAGATATATAATAAAATCTACCGAATACAATATCGATCGGTAGAAGGTATATACCGAATATCGAAGCGGCGGTAGTTTGTTCTACCGAATCCCAGCTCTGATATATACTAAAATAAACAGTATTTGTATACTCTAAAGTCTATCATATGAAATATTGCTAGCCATGTAGTTAATGAATATACCTGATGGCAACAGCCTTTATTTCCTTCTTTTTTGGTCCTCTTATAGTCCGAGTTATAGTCTATGACTCGTCAGTGAAGAGGAAATATGAACAGTCTCTGATATTTAGTTTTTACTTCAATAAATGCTAAGAATTGATCTTTTTCTTTATATGCTTTGACCAATGGAGGCTTAGGAAGATTTATGTTTCTTGATATATATATAGACTTATTAAATTAACAAATTATAGTAACAATTAATTATAAGAACAATGAGAAGTAAATATTGATTGTCAACATAAAAATCATGCCTCTTTTCCAACCATTAAAAGTCTAAATAGTAGCCCATTAATTTTCATCAATGATTAAAACAACCGAGTAAGAATTTATTTTTTTATGAGAAGTGCCCTCTCCGAATTAATAGACTCTCCCTGCTGTGGAAAAAACCAAAGATGACCCTCATGAATTGATACGTTCCTATTGGACATACATAGATTTTATAGAACTGAGAGAGTGCAAAGCCACCTATTGGAGTGAGGAATATCCCATGATTCGCATTTGTGTATAAGAGATTTCAGAGATGAATGCACAATAAGTGTAGTGTCTCATAATCAAGATATATCTTGAAGAGAGAAGAAAGGAAAAATGAAAATGTATAAATACTTGCATTGCCTGGCGGAACTGTCATCAAAGCCACAAAAAAACAATCTACACTAGTAAAAAGAAAGTTATATATATATATATATATGTTGAACGGCCCCCGGCCCGTTGTCTAAAAATCACCAGGTACCGAGACACATCGATCATAGCGCCCTCGCAAAAATTGTGTTCTTCATTCTGAAGAGACGACGTTTTTTAAGAAAAAAAGAATCTTTCCCATCAAAAAAGATTAAAAAATTTCAAAGTAGTGAGATACTTTTTGGTAAGAAAAATTATTTTCTAAAAAACTTTCAGAATGACGAACAACAATTTTTCGCTAAACGAACGACGAACGAATATATTAAAGTCCCGGCTGGCTCTCGGCGAAAAAAGCGTCCGATCGTTTCCTGATATATATAAATATATATAATATATAAATATATATATATATAGGTGTCATAGGTTTACTCCGATTAGAACAAATGTTTCTAATGTGTCCACGAATATGTGAAGTTCAGCTTTTGTTTGCTCAATGATGAAGATGCAGAGTTTATCAAGGGGGGATGTCATTTCGATCTACCTGATTGTACTATTTAGGAGTTTAATATTTAATGTGAAGATATTTTGTCGTATTCATACGAATACTGCAAATCCATAGCAACCAAATAGGCAAAAAGTACATATTTCATATTTAGAGTTAATCAAGGTTAGATTACTATTCCCTATTTAATTGACTATAAATGATATCATGATTTTTATGTTAAAAAATTATTTGTACCTTAATAACTTTAAGTTTTGAGCGTTAGCAGCGATGTCCATCAATCTTTAAACCATCCTCCACAATTATAATATGATATATATATGTATATATGTTATAATTAAGAAGGTTTAAGTTATGAGTATTTTTGTCAAATTACAACTTTAAATCACATTAAATAGTAAATAACATGAAATTTTTGAGAAATGTTTTCTTAGGAAGTATGTAATACATTAAAATGTATTTATTTAGGCTAGTATTTGTTAATACATATATACTATATGGTGTCATACGGCAGATTACCCACAAATGCGAATCTTTCAAATGCTTTTCAGAAATAGAGATGGTTTTAATATATTTTAATGGTCCTTTGTTTTTTCCTATAAATAGGGCTATATAAAGAGTTTAGAAGTTTGCTTTCTATTAATAAAACAAACTCAGATAAATGTATTTTGCGACCAAAGCTGTTTTCTGAACCTTAAGATGTAATTTTTAACTAGAGGCATATATACACTCAGAGAGTGTGTACCTCCGCCTATCCCCACAACATTCTCATTCAAACATTTCTCCCTTTCACACGCCCGATTTTCTATCTCTAATCATTATTTATCTCTGTAGCTCTTTTGCATATTAAAAAGCACTCAGAGACGGGAAGAGGAAGAAGTTTAAGCTACGTCACTGGGGGTAACATAGTCCTGAGCTGATATAGAACAATAATACTCAATGAATATTTTTTAGCGTTTGTTCTTGCCTACTCCCTGAATAGAGACCCCATTTCATTTAGTATTTGCTCATTTTGCATATTAAAAAAGCACTTAGAGATGCCAAAATTTAATCACTTGTTCCGTTTGGCATTTCCAACAATCCACAAAGTTTCATTCGAATCCGTTCCGTACTTTTGAGTTATCCTTCTGACAAACAAACCAACAAACGCCAGTGAAAACAATACCTCCTTCGGCCGGAGGTAATAAATTAAATACAGAAGCCAAAAAATATATGATGACTAACTTTATACGTAATCAAAAATAACTTCTTATCATCTGATACAACAGCTGAAAGTTCTACGCTCCACCTTTTTTTCAAGTACTAGGGGCTTTCATTACACCTGATCCCCAATAAAGAAAATACCCTTATTCTGGTATATCTATCAAAATGTACTTATTAATTATATAGAATAACTATGAAATTTAATCCAAAGTATTTTTCCACTGCAGTTTCGCAAATAATCAATATATTTTATATCCGAGACTATTAGAGCCCAAAACATTGCCGATATGGATAATTTGTGAAATGTATCTTCGACGTCGATAGTTCGGTCGACCCATTATTTGCACTAATGGGTTTGAGCCTTATTTGAGCAAATTCTGAGGATCTGAGAGAAACCCCAACTTTTTAATGGCCAGGTGTTCATGCAATATTGAAAGTAAATTGAAAGAGGGTTTCGGAGGTTTATCCTCAGTCATTTAATTCCTAAATGGTATGAATCAAGGCCCATGGGAACAGACGCTTTCAATCACCACGTTCTAGAAGGGGAGAAAAAGTCACATAAAACCTATGAAGCATGACGAAGGCTCCAATTAATAAATATAATAATTTTGCATATCCTTTTTTTTTACTTCCTACAGAAAAAACAACGTAATTTACAATCATACTTATTGGTCAGTGTGGTTGTGGTTCTTTACTTAGAAACAAGTAATAAGTGTCCAGTTCTTCTTTCAACCACGAAAACCTACCTACAACTATCTAGTCCATGTAGTATAACAATAAAAAAAATCATCTAACAAGGTCGTTAAAAGAGTATCTTTAAACTATTGCAAGCGTTTGTCTGTTTAAAAATATGCCAAATTCAAGCAAATGGTGAAATATTTTTTCCCCAAATTGTGGACTGCTATTATCTTCGATTAGTTGGGCCATATATATTCTCCTATTCGAGTAGACATTTTTATGATTAAGAATAAGCTATTGATTCTTCTGCTCTTGTTGAGTTTTTTGAATTTCTCCGAAGTCTTCAGGCAACCCAATTGTGATGTACCACTCAGAATTGACCGTCCAACGATGCTCAAGTGGACACAGTCGCTACATGACCAGATTTGCAAAAGAAACAGGTGGCCATTGGCTTTGAAGTGCTTCTTAAAAATAACAAATTTCATCACAGAATCACAAGAACGATTGCTGATTGGTTTAGGTGTTCATACCATATGTAGATATAAATATGTACATAGAGAGCTTATTGGAATCTTCAGAGGCATACGTCATATTGTCCAGCATAAACAAATCTTTCTATCTCTATGATGAACTTACGAAACGTAGATGAAATTACTTTGTTTATATTGGACAAGGCGACATGAAGGGATGTTTCTCTGCTATTGAAGGGAATAAGCTCTCATATCTTTATATATCTATGGTTCTACACATAGATCCATGATTTGTTATCGTTTAACGATCTTAAAACGTCTTTTGAAGCATCACGAGTTTTTTTTTTAATATTCCATTTTACTAATCGACTAAGACTTTTTTTTTAGCAAAATTCAATATTCAATTGGGATCCAATGAGAAAAAACCTTTTTTAAGACACGGTATGACGATCTTGCATTATTAAATTCATTTAAAAATCCTTTGACTCTTTCAATAGCATTTATTAAGCCAATAGAACAACTCTAAACACAGTTTTATTTCATATTGACGATAAGACATAATGAATATGAAAGAAAATATAGTTTCCAAATGGAAAAATTATGACTTTGTATAAAGGCATTTAAAGCTATCATACAGGCAAAGGCTGAACTAAAGTATGAAATTTAGGTTTATGAATAACAGATTGAGCTCTATTATTCTTATTTTCATATCGTCGACCTTGCCAAACTTAATTTAGACTGGGACATCCTTTTTGTTACACCCCAGAAGCAATGGGGTCACGTGTACAACATATTATCTAACAAAAATCCAATCTCTTTGACTCCTCTTTCTCAAGTGCAGCAAACCAAACCAATAAAATGTGCATAAGATCTTTTGCATGTGACTTAAAAACTAGTTCCTGAAATACATATGATATATTATATATCTTTGTACTTCTTTTGCTTGATGTCAGGCACCCACGAATCTCAGGTTACGGGTGTCAAAGGGCATGCCAGAGTATCAAAAGAACAATTATGGAACCATTGTCCCTAAATTGAAATGTTGTTTTATTCTTTGTGTAGACTGGACTTTGATAGAAGCGGAGTCCTCTCCGAATACGTATACCATAGCGGAGTCTAACAAAGATTACTTAGGCAGCAGGTCATTCTTCAGGTACGTCAGCGAAACGTAATGCTAATGAATTCAACTGAATGGCGCCATTATGGTTATATAAGTAAGTAGTAAAAGAGATTACATCCAAGAAAATCATCAATAAAGCTCATTTTTTTTCATTTGGGTACCATTATTTCTTTTTGACTATCTTATCGTCAGAGAACGAGGACCTATTTATCGTCAAGTACTTTAAAACAAATATTCATTATTTTATATAGGCAAAAAAGTTTATTTGTTGGATCGATATCAGAGCTGGACTACTGATTGATATTCGATAAATCGGTACTACTGTCGGTAGATTTATTTCCTATCGATACCGTTGAATTAAAAAAAAATCACTACCGAATATCACTACTATAGAGTTACTTGAGTTCAGTCAAGTACACTTATGGTATGCCATTGCATTTGAAAAACTAAGTTCCTGATATCGGTCATATGTTTATATGACAAAGCCAAACTATGGCTTTATTTTCAACGTGGGATTAGGTAAAAAAATATACTCAACTGGTGATAAGTGATGCATAATTTTAACTTGCGATAAGCTTTATCTATTATATTATAGAAATATATTTATTTTCTTCCAAACCATCTCAATGACATATAATGAAAACGAATTATATAAATACAACTATGTTCCTAATATCGGTCATATAAACATATGACCGATATTAGGAACATAGGCTTTAAACACCAATGCAATTTTGTCATTTACAAAACATAGTTAACTTCACAAGTGGACTTTAAGGGATAAAAAATATTAGGCACGGGGGGTAAATGGCACGAGAGGGTGATTGTCGGAGGGTGCTAGTCCGGGGGGTGGTGCCCTGTTACGCTTAATATATGATATCATACTTTTTGATAAAATTAGTCACCGAAGCTACACAAAAAGGAGATCCTTAAGTTTTTAGATGAAATGAATTCAATTCCTTTATGGCAGCCATTCTCAACCTTGGGGTCACGATTTCTGAGGGTCGGCAAATCATTCATGAAAAATATAAATGTGCAAAATTAATGTGATGCCCGAACAGACGTTATAGGAGGATAACAAAGCATTCATCTCAGACAGGCATTTTATTAGATAACTATCGAAATCAAATACTGTCCACCGTAACTTAGCCATACGTTTTATCG
This sequence comes from Caligus rogercresseyi, assembly GCA_013387185.1. Classification (NCBI taxonomy): domain Eukaryota; kingdom Metazoa; phylum Arthropoda; class Copepoda; order Siphonostomatoida; family Caligidae; genus Caligus; species Caligus rogercresseyi. Next base: position 4,218,494 of record CP045907.1, on the reverse strand, counting down.
ATGACGTGTTGTTCTGCACCGCAGAGAGCGTATTTTCATTTTGTTGGGGGGGAGGGCGGGCAGTATGAACATTAATTTAGGGGGTCGCGACTAGTGTTGTGTCGGTCTCAATTTTTTCAGTCCAGTCAAATCTTAGGTCTGTTCCTATCGATCCTTAGGACTGTCGGTCCTTGGGTCGGTCCTTAGGACCATCGGTCCTTTAGATTGTCTTTTGTCGGTCCTTTAATTTCATAAAATGTTGAGTATTTATTTATTAAGTTCTAACTTCTAATATTATTTGTTTGTATTATATGATAACTTGGCGTTAATTGAATGGTAACAAAAGGGTTTAATAATAATTAATAACATAAGTAAAAAATGTTTTGTCATCAGCTAAATGCTACTCTTCTCATATAAATGATTTTTCCTTTTCACAATATTAAGATATGTTGACCATATAACGTAGGTTATGAAAGAAACACTTTTCCTTTTTTAAGAACCGACAAAAAGGACTGGACCGGACTGGACTGCAATCCTCGGTCCTAGAGAAAGACTGACACAACACTAGTCGCGACTATATAAGGTTGAAAACTAATACTTCATGGGCCTATTATTTTTATGTATCTTGATAATATACATAATCCGAAAGACTAACAATCTGATGAAAAAATCAGGCAATATATCTTTTAATTTAAGATATCACTTAAGAGCTCGGAATATATGATATATTATATCTAATATACAATAAAATTACATGTACATATTGTAAAAATGAATGCAGCTTGACGTAAAGTAAATACAATCACGGCTGGCACATGTGCAGCTGCATATAAGGAATTCTTCCTTCATAAAAAATAAATCCATAGGACTTTAAATAATCTCCAAGAAGCGTCTTTATCGACAAAAGGGAAGGAAGAAGACGAATTTTTTCTTCATTATTAATTTCTTAAGAGGAAAAACTTTTTTCAACCGTTAATTTTATGAGCCTATTGGCTCTGTGCTGTGACCGTGTATTCGAAGTTAAACTGAGAGGGTGGTGGGATTTTGAGTAATGGATTTTCAGGTTCTCTCTACACAGCTGTAGTCTACAATTGTATAGCTTACAAATTGGAAGATCTTCGAGTTATTTAACAAAAATAACAATAATTGCAAAACTCAAAGGACAATAATATTGGTTAAGGATGACAAAGTTTTATAAAAAATGAAATAGTACCCCTTTCCCAACATAATATATTTTAGCAAATATTGAGTAGGATCCCAGGAATCGAATGGAGGTCAAATCGAAGATCCAAGGTGGAATCAAAATAAAATTATCTCCCATAACACCCAATCATAGTATCCAATTAGAATTATATCTCAAAAGGACAAATAGATAGTAATCAAAGTAGCAATTCTAAAAAAAAATCCTAGAAACTGCAGGACGTATGTTAAAGCATTTTTGAGCCATCATTCTTTACAACAAAAGAAATCACACTCAGTCAATTAACTCCGTTGTCAAAATGATACTCACGCATGAGAGATTTGACCGGCCATGACGGGTCATATCTAAGAAAGTTAGTTAAGGCCAAATTTTGTCAATATTTTTTTATTTTTGTTATTAGTTTACAAATCATGTTCATCAAATGTTCTCTCTCTACAGAGACCTAAGGTAGAACTAAACTCTAAACTTTTGCTACATAAGAATGTATCAATGAATGTTTTATGTAAGTATTCTCGTTAGAGTGTCTTGCTATATTGACCAAGGATAGTTCTGTGGTCGGTGGACAAACAGTAAATTACATTTTAAAAATCACCATTATCGGATAGATCAATGTAATATGCACAACATCCAATAGCTCTTCTTTTTGTTTTCAGGAAACTCTCACATAAGTTATTTCCCATGACGACTTTGAATTGACATAGCATGTACGGAAAACACGTACGAGCAGCAGCATGAGAAGTCAAAAGAAACATCCACGAAGGGTATTTTAATCATGTGGAACAACAAACAATATATAAGTATCATTCTAAATGTTTCATACAACAGACACACCCTTCCATAATCCACGTCTAAGGACGTCATTTTATAAATCTGGTAGAGCCTCAAAAATCTGCTTCCCACCAACGGCCTTGCAGCTCTAATCCATGCCAAAGTCTGGTGTCTTTAAATCAAAAGTCTGCCTCCAACAACTGCCTCAACCTTTTCAAGGTCTTTTGCTGTCAAAAGTGAGGACCGCAAGATATAAGGCCTCGGATTAAAATAGAGACTCTTGCCAAATGACTCTCTTGTCTATAGCTAATAAAGATGTTGTTTTTATGGTATTGAAATTTATATTTATATTAATATTATATAGGTATATATATATATATATATATATATATATATATATATATATAGTATAATAGTATTGTTTTGTTCGATAATATAAAAATAGTCAGAATAAGGCTTAATTAAAAATGTATTGACCTCAATTACCTGTATTTATCACTAAATATGTTTATATTTTAAATTGGTGAGGAAAAATAAAGTCATAATTCAATAGCCAAATGTTTTTCTATAAGATATTGCCTGCAAGCCAAAGTAGTAATAGCTATGTTTTTAAAAAGCTTAAAGAAGCGTAGATCTACACATAGATCCTATCCGATAAGTTCCCATGTGTTTGAATATGTTTATAAAGGATATTAATCCTATTCTTCAGAGTGTGTTTTGGAATCATATTGTATTCTAAATTTTATTTATCTCATAGCTTTCGTCTTGTCTTATAAGATGTCGACTATTATTGGACATATATGTGTAAAATATCTATCAAAGTGTTTGGATCAGGTTTGTTTATTTAATCATATTGGTTCTTTAGCCTATCAAGTCAAACCCCTAAACCATGCCCTTGAATTATGAGTCGTTACATCAAAAATACTCAATAATACCCTTAATTTATTTTCATTTTTCATAGCACAAATTATCATTTTACCCCCCCCCCCCCTGCATAATCACTTGAAAATATGGTAATCTTAAGGAAAAGGATCCCATTATTGTTTTGAAAGGTTGCGTTGTCATTATTCTTCATGTTGTCATATTCTACGCTTTGTTTATTGACAAGGAATAGATCCCTTCGTTTCAATCGAGCCACGTTAGTTGTGGAGCGCTGGATTCCTTTATTATGGCAAATATTTGCCCCTGGAGCCCCTGGGAACTGTTTTGGTCTTACTCACTTCGCTGAAAGGGCCTTCACAGTTCCCAGAAGTCTCAGTTCGTCATTAAAAAAAACCTCCAATACAACAGACACTGCCCCGAATCATAGAGATATAAAGAGGTTTACTGTAATTTCATCGCGCGTAAATTGTCGCGGACCTTTTTATAGCCGTTTTTTGTCACGGGTAAATACATCACTTGCTCTTTTATAGTCAGTCAATTTTGTCGTTCTTCTTTTGTCACGGGTATTTTTGTCGCCAAGCTTTTTGTAGTGAAGTATTTTCGTCGTTCGTCTTTTTTTCGTCGGTATTTTTCTCGCGTAGCTTTTTGTTGTGAAGCGTTTTCCGCGCGATTATTTTTTTACTTTGTAGACCTAATCTCGTTCGCTTAGTCGGGGGTACCATGGGGTCTAAATCATAGAGATACAAAGATAAAGCGAGCTTATTCCCTTTATCTGTATTTTTGTGTCCAATATAAACAAAGTAATTTTTACTACGTCATCGTAAGCTGATCATAGAGATAGAATCATAGAGATATAAACATAACACAATGACGTATTCTCTTCCCTACAATAGCAGAGAAAATCAGCTAATTCTTGACACAATGACGTATTTCTCTGACGAGTCCAATAAGCTCTCTATATTCATATCTCTATGCCTGAATCTACTCTTTCTTCTATCTGAGAACGTGTAAAATCTTTGTTAGTATGGCAAAATGCTAAATATCCACACCTTTCATACTTTAGTCCCAATGGTCCACTCAATAAAAAAAATTAATATCCTTTAAAAAACAATCTAAAAAGTTCATTTATAGTTATTTCAATGTCTATGAGAACTATACACAGTCATATGAACAAATATTGTATTTGTCCAATTTGCTTAATTAGGCAATTAATCACTTTGAGAGAGTTCCTGGACAGGCAAGGACTTTTAAATATTGGGAGCGGCAACTCAACTTCCTACGAATCGAAATGCCGTCAATTATATGTATTATATTTTTGTGAGGATTGTATGGGTAAGGTGAATCACAATTTATGTTTCTGATTCATGGATAAATGCAGAGTACACTTGGCATCTTGAAGGCGCTTAAAAAGTGAAACATGATTCAAATGGATATAGGTATAATTAATAATGTTGAAGCAGGAATTGGTAGCGCTGAATAACGGGGCGCGGCTCTCCATTATTCGGATAGGCAGAAAGAGCTGAAGAGTGAGACTTCAATTATCTCATATACGTTTCACCAGGAGTGCGAGGATGTCAATTAACTCAAAATAAAAATATATGAAGTCTCACTCTTTCTTCCTTTATATGTGTGTCTTTCCCCAACTATGGAGAGCACACTAAGTCCCCGAATTTCAGAGCTACCAATTGTTGCTTCGACACTCTATTCTCTATGATTTCTACCTTAAAATGGAATATAAACATATTTACGATCCAATTTATTATTATAAAACTTAGTTTTTTTACATTGGAATTTGTCTATGTCTAATGGAAGCCGCTCATCAGACCTCCCATATGTATATAAGATGGCACTTTATAAATGTCTATATACACTGTCAAAGGAGAGTTTACAAACAAAAATTCTCCTCATGAGTTATCTGATGAATCAGCATTTATAAGCTGGATCATATTTTGGCGCCACACATTTTTATTTTCCTTTTTGTAACGTGCAGCAAATCTAGTAGTATTTAAAACATACAGAGAGAAAAAATGGCTTCCCTTTATCAATAATAATAATAAAGGCAATGGATTACTTTATAACCCCATTAAAGCGTTAAAGTAAAGTAGCGCATGCATAACATAAATTCTTCCTTTTTTCCCAAAAGGAATTGGCCAACATTTTAGTTATTCTTTAGTCCGTAAGAGGCGCTTTGATGCTAGAGCTCTTTGAAAATAATAACAAAGTCCTTTTATTATTTATATTTGGAGACGTTTTTTATCTTGAAAAAAGTGATATATTTCAAATCATCAACTTAATCCCTTTAAACGGGTTTAAATAGGATTGTGACGTAATTTCATGGACTAGCGACATATAACGTTAAAGAAAATAACCGAAATTGTGCCATTTTTTGTTTTTGTTTACTTTTCCTTGCATGCGCTACTTACTTTAGCGCTTTAACCCACATGATATTGAACGAGAAAAAACAACTGTTTATTAAAAAATATAGAGATATCTTTCTTGCATCTCTCTGGCAACTCTTTTATTATAGTATCAAATTAATCACAAACCTCTCCTTTTTGTATTATCAATAAGCTGTTGCTATTATTATTTTGCTTATATTTAAAAGCTTAAGTTCTTCTATTCTTGAGGAGGAACCCTGATATCAAGATACAAAATCAACATGCATCCTGGCTAAGGATTACTTTATACCCGACATGGCATAGAAAGATAAAAACAGCTGTCGATTAGTAAACATAGAGACATCTCTCTGGCATCTCATTTATTATAGTATCAAATTAATCACAAACCTCTTTTTTTTGTATTATTGATAAGCTGTTGGTGTTATTATTGTTGCATTATATTAAACAGCTAAGTTTTTCTATTCTGGAGGAGGAATTTTGATACGGCGTTTCGTGTCCGGAGTTACTACTTATTCCACTGGACTCGTGGATGAAAGGAACAAACTGTCTTTTTTTAAATTATTAATAGCATTTTTAACAAAATAAACCAAAAGCTGTCGTTGTGTTTATTATTGCGTTATAATAAACAGCTTGAGTTTTTCTATTCTTCATATTAGGGTTCCTCTTCAAGGATAGAATAACTTAAGCTGTTTATGATAACGCAAAAAAATAATAGCAACAGTTTATTAATAATAGAAAAAAGGGAGAGGTTTGTGACTAATCTGATACTATAATAAAAGAGGTGCCAGAGAGGTACAGATGTCTCTATGTTTTCTAATCAACAGCTGTTTTTCTTTTTCTATCTCATGTCGGGGTTAAAGTCATCGGGATAAATTTCTTCCTATCGGTCATTTCTTTCATTTTTTAAACCTGCGGTACATAAATATCTAAAAGCAGGTGCAGTGAGGCACTGGAAGGTGAGGTCATCAGTCCTTCCAATAATGCCTTCCTCTTCCTAAAAGGTATAAATCAATATAAGTATCGACATTGTTCTCCTTTGTGGGTCAATCATGAAATGATCAATCTTTAACAAATAACACCACTTTTTTCGTATCTTAATTGAAAATTAAGCCCTCATCCGGTGGATTCCAGCCCACGGACTTAGATTTGATACCCCCTTTATCGAATCCCTCGTATTCGCCAACAATATAAGCCTTTGCAAAGCTTTATTTACCATTTTGAAATGCTGTTTTTATAGCCTAGAACAAACATTGGCATTGCTTTGTATTTATAAGAGAGTCAATCTATCTTAAGGTCAGAGCAATGCGTGAGAACCAATGAGAGAGAGAGAGAGTATTTCGACCTTTAACTCCAAATGTCTCTTCATAAAGCAAGCTCAATTACATTCTGAAGAAAAAGAAGGAAAAAAAAAAACAATAACAGAGTACATGACGATGCAAAACATGAAAAAAGTACATGTAAACAATTTAAAATAATGTCATTCATGTGAACTGAGAGCTTCTTCAAATAATAATTATAATGTCAACAAGAAGATTCCCCTTTACACTATTACTTATATAAATAGAAAATAAACTCCGTTTGTTTATAAGTTAAATCAAAGGGGAAATTCTTTGATTTTTATCTACATATAAAATAATAATATATGAGAAATTGTCCGTCTAGACTTTACTCAATGATGGGAGCCCACAAGGAAATTACAAAAGGATTCTCTACTTATCAGATTGTCCGTAAGGATGCCATTATGGAGGTTCTCGCTATATCAAACACTTGCAGTCAAACCCAATGTTAGCCTGCACCTCTTTATAGCGACCGTAGCCAATAGCGACCAAATTTCCCCCAAAGCAAACATAAGTACTATAAATCTTTTATATAGCGGTCCCTTTGTAAGTTCCCACGAGTGGCCAGAGACTGTGGGTTTTTTTCGTTTGGGAAATCTTTTTCTGCTACGTCCCATCGTCAGAGGGATGATCCATTTATTGTAATATATAATGCAACAATATAAACCCTCATTCATTCATTTAGTATAAGATGTTGATTACTATTATTTAATATAAATAAGTCATGTAAGGATGTCCTAATACAAAGGATTCCTGAAAAACATGGATTGGGACCAATGAGGGAAAAAAGTACTTTTAGGGATGAAATCCTTAACTCTGTGTTCACGCTCCAACAAGTTAGAAACAATTGATACTGTATTTCTTTATACAGACTGTTATTGATACCGCTCCTTTTCTTTCATCCAATCACGTTCGAAAAAAGGGTCTCAGGGTCTTATTAATAAATAAGGATTCCCTCCTTTGACTCCGTCCGGCAACGCAATTGGTTGAAATACAAGGAGGATGAATGATATAAAGAGGAATTGGCAGTATGAAATATTGCTCTTATGAATCTTTGAGTGGACCTTGTTTGTTTGTTTGACTTCAAGCCCCACCACACTAACAGATAAATGGCCAATAGACTAAATAAGAGGAGGGAAGATCAATGCCCGAGTAGGCAGCTGATGAAACAAAGAAGGGAAGGAAGGAAGTCTTATTATTGCTATCCCTAGAGCAGTCAAGGGATAAATATCAAGTCTTAAGGAATAGAAAAAGGCCATAAAGGACAAAATGTATACCCAGTGGCGTCCTTTTAAGAGACTACTTTTTGTTGCAACATATATTAGAGTAAATAATTCACTGGACATTATTTGCATGATTTCCTTGTTTTATTCTTAAGAGGATTTAACTGTTTGATTATCAGGGGGCGGCCATTTTAAGTCCCTGTATGTATTCAAACAGCTCTTATAGGGACTGATTTTTTTTCTCCGTTGAGTGTCCACTTATTATATGGGTCGGTGGTTCCGAGATATAAAGACATAGAGGGCTTATTGGATTATTCAAAGAAATACTTCATATTGCCTAGTATAAACAAATCTTTCTATCTCAATGATCAGCTTACGATGACGTAGTATAAATTACTTTGTTTAGTTTGGACCCAGGCGACAGCTGAACGATGTTTCTCTGCTATTAAAGGGAATAAGCTCGTTATATCTTTATATCTCTATGGTTCCCCCATATCAGAGCTTAATCCGGTATAGGCCAGTAGAGGCAAGCGGCTATACACAAGTGTAACTATAACGAAAAAGTAAATAATGATAAAATACTACAAATATAATGTGGTCATGTCACGTTTCGGGAAGAGTAATCTTATGATCTCTCCTTAAATGTGGATTGAAGGTAAGGCATTGCTTAGAATTTTTTCCATGATTTTTAAGTGCAAGAGTTATTCCCGTCCGTTAAACATTCAACATGCTGAATTCGTCAATATTAACTTACTTATGTAAATCATCGTCCATTTATTATTTATTTGTACCTTTCTACAGGGTGCAGCGATTGCATTTGATTGACCTTTTACGCGTTATGTTCAACTCAATTATTGTTGGATAGAAAAGGATAGACATTTCAAAATTTCAGAGGATGGTCATTATACATTCATCAAGTTAATGATTTAAAGTCCCCGGGGACCTCCAATATCTCCTTGTGAATGCGGTCACTCAAGTGTGATTGCGTGGAGCAAGCATTTTTATTATTAAATCATTTAAATACATATAAAATAGAATTAAAAGAGAGCCACTCTTCAAACTCAAGAGAAAAATACATATTTAATCTTGCATTTGTCCCTTCATGCATCCATGCGATACTTCTTCTGCACTCCATGTGATTTCTCACATCATGGCTTAAATATCTATGTAAATAGATCCCTAGATTACATTTTTTTTAAACATTATTCCGTCATAGATTTATTTCTTCTTTCTTGAACTTCTATTTCTTTTCACTTCTTCTTGGAATCTGCATGAGGACGACTATTTAGAGCACATGATGTGGTATGAGGAGGAATTAGGATAGCAGATGAGGATGTATTTTCATGTAATTCAACCCCCAGTATTTATTATTGTTGTTGTTCTTTGATGAATGATGAGGTCCTGAAATATGAGAGTCCTACAAGAAGACATTTCATTTCTTCTCAATGCCTCTACAAAGGACAGATATGAACACGAAGAAACACGTGAGCTTTTCGTTTTTCAAGAGTGAAACCTAGGAGTGGCTAAGTTTCAAAATGACGAGCGGGAAAAAGACTCAAATATATTTATTGAGGGAAAAAGGTCTCGAATAGTGAAGAAAAAAACAAGTATTTATTATAGACAATGCATCAACTTCTTGTAAGATGACGTCATTATCACTTAAAGCAGGAACGGAGTGGGAAGAATTATTCCACCGGACAATTATGCCCTCGCCGGCCTTATTCAGGCCCAATATGCCATTGGGAGGCTGTCAACGGCCGTTTATGTTTCTTGAGGCCAGCGGCCCACCGGGAATAGCCCCGGTACTCCTGCTGGCCACTCTGCCCCTGACTTAAAGGGTCTAAGAACAAATATATACATTATGTCTAAATGTGGGTGTGCTTATTGATATTTATACATGGATTTTTAGGGAGGGTATGACTGAGAGAAAAGTCTGATACATCAAAGATCTAACCCACGCAAAAGCTATGCTTTCGCCTTCAATCTCTTGCGCAATCCCCATAAAATATGCTTATAAACAGTTTTGTTTCATTAGTTATTTTCTCAATATGAAAGAATGGTATTCTGAAATAAAACACTTAAGTAATTGTAAGAATAAAAGTTGGCCCCTATCTGTCGGACTGCTGTCCGAGTCCGGATCCACACGTCCTCTATATGAACCTCTTTTTTTTTTTGCCTTATGGTTCGATAGAATTGCATCCAACAGGATATAATAAGCATTATAGCATTAAAATTAGTCACTCGAACCTAGGATCTTATCAATGAGGTAGACCAAAAATGACCATCCTGTAGGGCCCCCCCTCCAACAGCCTGAGCCTGCAGCCGGGACTGGCCAAGTGACGTCATACGGATTTGAGACTCCGATCCAACTTTACATATCCTGTGATTCATATTTTTTATTACTATATGGGTCGATTGAGTCACATTTCTGAGGATATCTACCAAAAATTATATCATGCTCAAAGAAAGAGGGATTCTTATTGTTCCTTATGTGATTGTCTGATAATAGAGTCACTATTAGTTTTTTGATGTGTTTCTTCCTTTTAATTTTAAATGAGTATTTATAATTTTCTTGATTTTCAAAATGTCTACACAGGTAGAATTATGTATTCTCTTATTAATTTGAGATATTTACTGACTCATCAGTTATTCGTATTGAGGTACATCGTTTGTATATCCCTTTATCTATATTATACAGACTTGTTGACGTTCGCGAAAAATTGTCGTTCGTCGTCGTTTTAAGATAGAATCGTTCGTCATTCTGAAAAAAAATTGACGTTTTTTTAGAAAGGAAATTTTCCTCGTCATTCTGAAAAAAAGTGATGACGTCATTCTGAAAAAAGAAAGTTTTCCCATCAAAAAGAAAAAAAATTGTAATTTTTTGGCGCCAAAAACGAACGACGAATAATATGACTTTTTTTGTTGTCGTTCATCGTTCGCGAACGACGAACGACAAATCAGCCAGTCTGATATTATTTCATCCAGGATCCAAACAAAATGAATACTCAATGAATCCCAATAGTACGTTAAGGAGCTCCAACTTTTTATTGGTATTTAAATAAGCATATTTTTGCAATCTCATTAAAGATTTGAGGAGGTCCGCCATTAATGAATGTGATTTTTTTCATAGTTAAAGAATGTCTGTAAATGATAATTGACCTATTAGTGAAATATGAGTTCTTTCCATTCAGAGATCTGACTCCTCGGCATCAAGTTGACACAAGTTCAAGGCCCAGGGATCCCACACGCAGAGGGACAACATGTCTTGATACTTAATGAGAAGGATATCAAATGTCTTTGGTGAGATGAGGGGGGGAAAAGAAGTATGGCACGAATATGCCGAGACAATGGGGATAAAACCTTTAAATGGAGAAGTACAATTAGGTTGTGTAGTCTAACTCAACAATAAACGGATTTTTTTGTTAAAGATATGTTTAATTCATGAATAGTGAACGTCCGAATCTTATTATTATTTTGGTTTTATCAAAAATATGTATATTATTGTAATGTTATTGTTCCCGCTTACCGGTAGTTTTAATGACGTCACACCGGGATGCGAGTAGTCAGTTCTCTTGGTAATGCCATAGAGATATAAAGATATAGAGAGTTTATTCCTTCAATAGCAGAGAAACATCGTCGTTCAGCTGTCGCCTTTGCCCAAACTAAACAAAGTAGTTTTGTACTAAGTCATCGTAATGACGTATTGCTCTGAATAATCTAATAAACTCTATATGTCTTTTATCTCTATGGGTAATACGGGATACGCTATATTTCAAGACGTATGAGAAGAGTATCTTAAATATACTCTATATTACTGGCATACCGGTGGAACGCAGAAATGTTACACTCTTTAATCTCTAAATTAAGATATTTTGAAGTCAGATTTTTAAGTAGTCCAAGGTATTAGCAAAATGCAACAACAAAGAAGCGTGCCTGGTGATAATTTCAAGTTGATTACTCACCAGTTCACGAGAAAATGGCTTCAGAACGAGACACAAGTGTAAAAGTCTGCGCGCTTCTTGATGCTGGGAAGACACCACAGAGATTTCTAGGCTGTTGGGCGTAGCCAGAATGTCTGGGTACTGCATTAGCAAGAAGGACATCATTGAGAGGAAACGTGGAAGTGGTAGCAAGGCCAAAGTGGACCTACAGGTCATCAAGAAGGCATTGGAGGCGGAAACACTGAAATCAATGAGGGCTCATCATGGGGATCTCGCACACAACGATTGTGAGATCGTCAAAATGCTGGGGTGGAAGAGTTTTGTGAGGGTGGAGAGGCCACTTCTCACGAGAGAATAAAAGCTGACCATCTCCAACGTTGTCAAGCTCTCCTCAACAACCTGAAGAGTGCAACAGCTGGCCGCGTCATCATCTTCTCCGATGAAAAGACTTGGACTGTTGATCCAGTAAGGAACCGCCGGAATGACCGCTATCTCAGCTTTGGGGAAATTGATGAGTCTGCTCGGACCCTGACCACCACAAAGCACCCTGCAAGTGAAATGTCCTTGGGATTTGTGGCCTCCAATGGCATTGCTACACCACTCATTTGGTTCCCGACAGGATTCAGGCTCAAGGCAGCTGACTACATCAAGGTGCTGAAGACGAAATTCCTTCCATAGGTGAGGGAGAATTTCCCTGATGGCAATGTGGTCTTCCAGCAGGATGGGGCACCGCGCACACCGCCTTAACTGCCCAAAATTGGCTGAAGAAGCATGTGGAGTTCTGGCCTAAAGGACATGTGGCCGCCTACAGCCCAGACGCAACCCGCTGGATTACGCCTTCTGGCCGCACATTCAGTCCAGGCATGTGCAACTCCGCCACGCAAATGTTGAGGCCATGAAAGCCTCCGTTAATGAGCACTGGACCTCTCCAAGGAGTTCAATTACAAAGACCTAGCAGGAGGCGTATTGAGGCCATTGTTCTATCTGACGGCGGCTACATCGATATTTGATGTATATATATGCCATAAAACTATATATTAAAGC
>CP045907.1:4172654-4205620 GCA_013387185.1 Caligus rogercresseyi | reverse complement strand
TACGGAGGTAGATAAACCTGACATAAAAGGAGGGTGTTCCACTTCCAGAGGTTATAGTATTCCTGGACTACTTATTGAGATAAGTAGGGACAACTAAGTTGATTGGTTGAGGGGGGGAAAAAGAAGTGATGATAATAAGAAAAACGGCGGAAATGGCAATATGCTTCAAGGTATCCCTTCAACTCGTGGCAGTTGAGATGGGAAAATCATTTGAGAGATAAGACATTCATCTTGAAAAACAATATTTGTTTTTTTAATGAGCTCCTATTGTTGTCGAATCCTTGATATCTCCAATATCGCAATCTATTACTAATTAAAAGGCAACTACTCAATCTCAAGAACCAAAAATAATGTTGTCGTTTTGTTTGTTCATATCTGACGATAAATGGAGCATGACGCTCTATGAGACATTAAATAAAGAACAGTGTTACATAATTAAAAGAAAAACTATTTGTTAATTGACATGCTCTATTTTATAACATAATTATTTGCTAACAAACAAAATTGTATTATGACCCCATAAGAAAATGCAACGGCATTCAGAAAACTTCAACCACCACCAATCAACCTAATTCAATAGATATTGTTTTTAGTCATTTGAACCTCATGAGAGGGAGAAAGATCACTTTGTAAAAGTATATGTTGCTGAGGAAACCCCATCAAATGCTCTTCATGTGACGTCAAGTGGTTACCGGATTTGAAAAAAAATAAATTAAAAAGACTTTAAAATATAGCCTTTTTAAAGGAATGAGAAAATTGAAATCAGGAAACGACCGGGACCCTTTTTTACCGGGACCCGGGCCGGGCCAAAACCGTGCCGGGACTTTAATATATTTTCGTTCCTTCGTCATTCTGAAAGTGACGACGTTTTTAGAAAATAATTTTCCTATTATATTTCTAAAATTTAAAAAACATTTTCTAAAATAATTTTTGAATATTTTTTATAATTTCAAAAATTATTTTCTAAACAAACGTCATCACTTACAGAATGATGAACGAACGAAAATATCAAAGTCCCAGCCCGGTGATTTTTAGACACCGGGCCGGGACGTTCAAAAAACAGCTCGGACCCGGGCCGGATACCCGGTCGTTTCCTGATATATATATATATAATCCTAGACTATAATGAACTTGTCCGATGTAATGAAACTAACAACACAATCACTTAGTATGTAATCGTAAACAACTGAAATAATATGTATTTGTATTATATTACTATAAAATCGTAAGCATCTCTCATAAAACGTATATTCTTTTTCATTATTTCTATGCCTAAAGCAGATATACTTAACTCTCAGTCCTCAAAAAAGAGTAAAAGGGGCGACGAGCATTCCCACAGACTTGAATGTACTTCAGTTCAGCCAATAACCAAATACCTAATTCCTTTCATCATTCTCTATATCTCTGGTATAATCAAAAGCAATCTTTCAGGGTCACCGCCAAAACATTCGACGAGAGGATTTGAACGTCCATGAGGATATTTTATCTCCCTTCCAGAGAAAAGCCACCCCAAGTCCAAAGAAGTCCCTTTTACTCCCCGACAGACGGAAGAGGTGCAACGAGTGAGCAAAATCGAGTCTGCCATCAAGAAAATCGTCTCCCCGAGGCTGAACCATATGATCAAGGTCACCCGAGAAAAGATCATGGACGGCATCATTCAACCCGTCATTGACGCTCCCTCCCGACTCCAAGCAGCCTACGGAGTCAAAAAAGACTTCGAGTCATCCAGTCGGCTTATCCTATCCAACTTTGGGCAAGTCTTCCACTCAGAATACGTGAGCATCTTCCTGGCACAGCAGTGGTTTCACTTAATCGCGGGAACTGGCGCATGGATCCTGGGTGCAGGGCTGTACCAGAGCCTTGGCGGGGGCAGCACCGGACGAGCCGCACCCTCTGAACCCTGGGAACAACTCATTCCGAACTCGGAAACACTTACTTTTTGTCTTTAGAGAGCTCGCAGATGCTGCAGAGAGATATACTCTAATCACGACGAACTCTAGAGCCTATAGGAAACTTAATATTTAAATTTGAACACCTCTTAAAATAAACTCCTATCTAACACATAACTGAATACCCAACAGAAAAAAATTCCCTTCAAGAGCTCTTTGATGACGTACAATCAACCGTAAATGGTTTGCCCATCAAAGTGATGTCTCAAAAGTAGTCCCTTAAAAATGGCAATTCTTTTGTATCATTTCTCCTATTTCCTACTATATTTTAAAACTGGAGTGACAAGAGACAAGATACCCTTCCTCTCCTTCATTGTTTTATTAACTGTTAAGCATATACCTTTCACCCTTAAAGGGAATTAAAATGGCTCCCATCAGCTGCGCAATCGGAGATTCTTTTTCCTTTCTTGTAAGTCAACCATTTGTGCAGCCATTAGTTAGGTCGATATCCAAGAACATCCATTGTCTTTATAAAAAAAACATATAGCCAATGAAATCCCAGATAGTTTACACTTAATTGTTATTGTTTAAATTCACTCTGTACCATAATATTCCTATAAATATTTATTCTGACCAAAATAGAGACTGTATTCCCCCCCCCCTCCTTTCTGTCATTTTTTATTCTTCAAATTCATTATGAGGTAAACATTCCTATATAACTTTATATAATAAAACATTCTGGAGTGTTGCATTAAGATAAATAAAATTTTTTAGTACAATAAATGATGAGCTCAATGACAAGAATAAAGCAACATTTGAAACTAGAAGGAAGTAGCAAATGTATTCAATTAAAAGGAAATGCAAGGTAAGAAAATATAGCTTGTATAATATGTGTTAGAAGGGAAGTTTTTATACATAAGCCGCTCAAATATTGTCCTAAGACAGTAGGCTCTTTACAACTGTCCTAGTGGCTCCCTAGAAATGTTAGAAAACTTTTAAAAAGATGGGGGAGGTAAATATAGTACCATAAGTTGCATCGAATTAATGTTACATAAGGCATTTATTTTTTGCGGCTCCAGACACATTTATTATTATTTTTTTTGGTCCCTTATGGCCTTTCAACATTTGGGTTGCCGATCCTGTCCTAAGAGATAAAGAATCAACTAAAAAAACTATGGAAAAGTCATAAAGTTACATATTCCAAGGCTCTGCTTTCATCCACATAATGATTTAAAACCTTTTGGACAAGTAGCAGACTACTCTTATTATAAACAGAATGTTTTCATGTGATATTTTCTGGTATACATGCATTTACTTTTGACAAAACACCATATTTTTTGGCTGATGCAGCTAATAAGCGGTCAAATACTGCACTCTAGAAACTGCCTAGATTTACAACTAACACCAGCCGCTATTCGAAAACATATTTTCTTTCCATTTAGTTATTCCAAAGGCAGTGGAATCCTACTCCAATACAATTGTATGTATTGTAAACATTCGGAAAGTATTTTTTTTAATTCAAAATGCAGTTTACTTTTTATGACGTCACAATGGAGTCAAAAATCCTTCACTTATAGTGATACAGCTTATTATATTCATTTGTAAGCATTCATTACCTCCGCCGAAGGATGTATTCTTTCACTGGCGTTGGTTTTGTTGGTTTTGGTTGTTTGTTGGTTTGTTTGTCAGCAGGATAACTCAAAAGTACGGAACGGATTTGGATGAAACTTTGTGGAGTTGTCTTGGAAATGCCAAAATAACAAGTGATTAAATTTTGACCTCTTGATGCAGAATTAAGATGCCAAATGAGCTAAATACTAATAATATTTCAAGTTAGCTTACTCTGCCAATAGATGTCGCTGTGCTTGTGAAATCGGGTGCCGGGAGCGTCTTTCTCTCGGAATTTCCGTCGAGGGAACCCTCCCCGTCCCTCACGCCGCCCCAGTCGTGAAAAAAATCCGCCTCGGAAGGCTCATAAGACCCCGTGACGGCGGAGGTGTGCACTCTCTGAGTGTATATATGCCTCTAGTTATCATTCGATTTAACGCTAAAGGATCATTCTCTTAATTCAAAACAATAAGAACCTTCTTCCATTTGTGTAAGTTTAATCAGAAATGAACTTAGTGAAAAGATGTTTTATTTTTTGTCAAAAAATATATTTTTAATGCACGGCTTTATATTAGTAAGCATGTACTCGATTCCGACTATTTGCATAATAAATAAATGCACCTTTATGCAAATTCTCGATGATTGTAAATGGTTTAAAGGCATATTGGGGAAACTTTTGAGATGCTGTGGTTGTTAATTAGAACATTAATTAGTGTTCTCGTAGGTTGTTTACTAGAGTTATAAGAAAATTATATGTTATGCTCTCCATTGTGGGGGAAAGACAGCGGACAATAATAACGGAAGAAAAGCGAAAACTGACTTCAATTATCTAATATATTTGTCTCCCAATGATGCCAATCACGAAAGCTACGACACCCGAATGTAAATCGGTATTTAGAACTTGGAGAGCGTTGTTGTACCTGGGGTGTGAAACCGTTGAACTTTGCAAAATAAATAAAAAACTCCGGCACATTTAATATCGGACAACAACTAACAAAAGACAGTTAAAGAAATAATTTTTTGCTTGCTATTGCCTTCCATTTCCTTCAAAATCCGAGTGCATATAGGATGTATACAAAAATGACATATTAAATTTCAATAATCTCTAAAAAATTATAACAAATTAGTTACTTCATTGTCTTTTGTTATAAATTGTCCGATACTAAATGCATATGAAGAAGTCACAGAGCAGATATGTACATAAATAAAATTATCTTTCTTTCTTTTCTACCGCAGCGATCGATATTCGGTAGATATATAACAAAATCTACCGAATCGGCGGTACCGAATCCCAGCTCTGGTCAATTCACTCTTTCTATTTAAGGAAAAAGAAATGAAATTCACTCTTTTGTTTCCTCCTTCTGTCACTGTCTTTCCCACGACAATGGAGATATTAACAAATACCCCGAGTATCAACGCTACCCCCAGTCGCTACTTCGGCGCTCTATATTCCTTATTCACTTATCGTGACGTAAGAGATGTAGAAATGTATTGTTGTTATTTCCATAATATCTAAAAGTTTATTGTTACATAAAGACCAAATAGACACAAAATCTTTAATACTTTAATACTTAGTTACTCCTCGCTCAGAAGGCCGAAGCGGTAAACCGATTCATCTCTGTCGACAATAGACACTACTACATACACCCAAAATCATTTAAAATGAAATACATGTTTTAAAAAAAAGGATTTTTATCATGGGTTTAACAGAAATTTAGGTCTTATACATTGCTTACTTTATCAATACTAATTGAATTATATATATTCATTAAAATATATAATTTATCCTTATTTAGTTAGCATCTTATTAAACTATGTTCCCAAAACATAATGGAAATGAATATTCTACTCTCTTTATATAATTTATTTATTAAATCATCGTGATTTTAGGGATTTCTTGAGCATGTTTTTTGCTTTTTTATGTATAAATGTGTTGGCCTAATAGATTTTTCATGTAGTTAATAATATTTACAAAATACAGTCAAGCCTACAGTTAGCGGTCAACTGTCTAAAGCCATGAGTAGCCGAAAAAGGGCACTCAAATTAATTTTTATAAATATTATATTGTGACTAGCGGCCACCCGCATCCAACGGTCACTAGTCCAATAGTGACAAATTTATTTATTTATCTATATCATACTCTATTGAGATCCTTCATAGTAAATTAATTGGTATTTTGTGCGCATATTAGAATTTCAATAAAAAAAAGTATGTGTGTCTTACCGCAATCAGCTTGACTTGTCCCATGAGCTCCTTCATATCCTCTGTGGGACTTCGCTCGGCCTCCTTTAGCGTTGTCATGGAGTCCTCCAGCCAGGAGCTCAGGACCTCTCTCTCCTCACTGAACTGCTTCCAGAGAGAAGATGCGTCCTTGAGGGCAATCCAGCGCTCCTCGATCCAGACGCAGAGATGAATCCATCGCTCGCCCAGGGCCGTCACCTGATCCTCAAGCTCCCCTTCCTCGCCTCCACCCTCCGAGCTCTTGGACCCTTCGCCGCCAATGTCTGCGATGATAAAGTTCGAAATGGAGTTGACGATGGTCTGAAATAAAGAAAAAGGAAATAAGGAATTTTCATCAAAGGGGGAACTGCGGGGATTACCTGTTGGCCTTCAAGGTCCTTTTGTAGGGATAAATGCTCGGATATTTGGGCGTTGATCTCCTCCAAAGAGAGACCAATGTTTCCCATTCTAGCAAGAGATAGAAAAATATATATATTTTTTTAATTATAGTTTTATTTATTTCCTAAAATATTTTTATTTAATCAATTTTTTAATATGTCAATTTTTAATCTTTCTTTTTGTTCCTTCTAACCTGGATATTCGATCTTCCGTAAGCGTCATCCAGCCCCGCAGCTGCTTCATTTTATCCTTTTGGAGCACCATGACAATTCGAATATTTCCGACTGCCGGCTCATGGCGAGTACCCGGAGCTCTTCCCATTTGTCGGATAGCACCTTAATTCGGACGCGGACGTCCTTTTCATGGAAGGGACTCAGGGGACCCTCCAAGAGCTTGGACCCAAGCTCGAGGACCTAATACCAATTATAGAAGTTGTTCAATTAGTTATGCAGATTTTGAGTTAATAAACCGAATTAAAATGAACACATTAAGCCATAGAGATACCTTCCCCCCTCCTATTTGGCTCCATAGAATTGCAGTCACATCCGTGTGGATATAAATAAGCATACTAGCGTTGGTTAATTACTCTGTCTTGCCTCCCTCAGACTCTGGCAGATCCGAGAAGATACTCTATCTGCCGCATATGTCTTCAGAAGTTATATTTCTAGTTATCATGACAGGTTTTTTTTCTGACTTGGCGTCCCTCCTACTTCCAAATGCCTGGATATACCACCCAGATTCCTATCACCAGCAGGACCATCATTAAACAAAAAGTAGTCCTTCAAAAAGACGTATCTGGATATTATAGCTTTTTTCATTTATCTTGTTTTTTTATTATTCCTTAAGACTGCTCATGAGATAATAGCAAAGAGATGTAAAGAGAGCTTATTGGATTCTACAGAGGCATACGTCATATTGCCCAAACTAAACAAATCTTTCTATCTCTATGATCAGCTTACGATGACGTAGATCAAATAACTTTGTTGGTTTGGGCACAAAAATACAGCTGAACGACGATGTTTCTATGTTATTGAATTATATCTTTATATCTCTATGGATAATAGTAACTAGATTTCCTTCCTTGCTTAATTGAATATATATTTGGTCATAAAAGGGAATATAAGATGGCTTTTATCAGCTGCCTCTGTTATTATTATTCTTGCCTTCCTCTATTCCGTCTCTACTGCTTCATCCGTTATTATTTAAGTCAGTGCGGCGGTCACCCATTTAAGTCACTTCCTTGACACTTTGAATAAATAAATATATACAAAAGGAAGCGTCATGTAATTAATACGATGAAGGGGGGGGGGGGATGAGAAGGGTAGTCTACTCACCTCACCCACGGCGCCCTGATTAAAATTCAGCTCCTCCATGTAGTCTTTGTATTCCTCAAAGAGCTTCTTGATCTCTGGGAGATCCCAGAGACGCTCCCCATGGAATTTAACTTCTCTTCGGCATCCAGGAGCCACTCTACCATATCCTCGTGAATGGGAGTGAAGACTTCATATTTGAGGCCTGAAATAAGCGTATAAGATAAAACAAAGGATAACATAAGAACATGTTTATTTTATATAAATATCGGGGATGGATTGTGGTAATAAATCCAAGAGGTCTTTTTTGTGGAGGAATGCCAGAGAATGAAATATATATTTATACTCAAGAATGAGTATCCAATGTGGATATCAAAAATGATATTCACTTCTTTAAACAATAAATGTCATTGATGTATTTAGATGGTTCCAATTGAAATGATTGGAATGGTTATAAAAAGTATTTATTTCATATGTCAAGGCACTAAGTTAGTCTCAAATGTCTGCTTGAATGCAATATACATTCTATGGATATAATGCTATAATAGTTTTCATAAGTGAAATTGAAACATTTCTTTTCGACTTTCTTCAAAACTGATGTTTAGATTTAACTTCATCATATGGGCATTATACTCTTAAGCAATTGAAGCTTTGAAAATTCACCTTACTGCCATCATGTAAATAACTGGTTTTATTATTTATCCTATGAAATTCATGGCCGACATTTATATTTATTAATAAAGACATTTCTTATATGATTTATATGTTTTAAAAATATATATTATTTTTGTTTTGATGGATAGCTTTTCACGTTTTGACGAGAAAAACGTATATATTTTTCATTCGAAAATAGGAATTTCATATATAAATAGTTTGAAACTAAAGAATAACTATATATTCAGAGTTTTTTATTTATTTATTTAAGTGGTTTTTTTAATCAAAATAGTATTTGAAAATTGCTAATCCGTTGCAGGGATTTATATTGAATACTACTTTATTGAATTTATGATTTGAAGCCATTTAAAGGACATGGATGCTGAATTTGTCATTAAAACCCTAAATTATATTAATGAAATTAATTTTTGTAATGTCATTTTCTAGCAGTTGTGTGATGCAATGTCTATTGTATTATTATACAAACAGAGCCAGGATGATATACATTTGATAAGCTTTTTCGATGAAAAGCTTATCAAATGTATATCATCCTGGCTCTGTTTTTATAATAATACAATAGACATTGCATCACACAACTGCTAGCAAATGACATTACAAAAATTAATTTCATGAATAATTTAGGGTTTTATGACAAATCCAGCATCCATTTCCCTTTAAATTGGCTCCAAATCATACACTGCAGAAGGTTTCAAAACTTATTCTTTCTTCAGCGGGGGGATTTAGGTGTCGCTTTGGGCAAGTGGTCGCTAACCACAGGTTTGACTGTATATGGTAAATATTTTCCATTTACTTTTGTGGCATTTATGTGTTAATATGCTATCCATTTTGAAAACGAGGGATAAAATTTCTTCTAGACACCAGTATGGAAAAGATGGGATGTGCCAGCTGCTAAATCTCTCATTATTTTTTGCTTTAAATATAACTAATCAGTTACAATGAACATATTTAAAACAACTACCTGTAAGTACCTATATAAACAATCTTTTTAAAAGTCGTTAATAAATAAAATTAAAGAGGAATTGAAAACAAGTCAAATCGTATCAACTCAACGGCACACGGCATGTCTATATGTAACCCACCTTCTTCCGATGATATTTTAACAGGCGTCTTGAAGGGTGAGCCCATTAGAGATCCATCTGAGTCAGACTGAAGTCCAGAGGAGCCCTTCCTATCCTCAAGTGGCACGGCCTCACAAGGCAGAGCCTCATAGAGACACATCACAAACATCATAAGCGACTTTTTATCCGGCGTGCACTCTAATAAGTCCTCAGGGTCCAAAAGCCTCTGCACGCCCAACTCCTCGGAGATGAGATTTAGAATGAACTCCAGGCGTTTTCGAGGCTCCGGGATCCCGGAGTAATCGCTCCAGGAGAGAAGATCCGGTCGGAATCGAGCCACAAGGGCTCCTAGAGCCAATCCGTCCCGCCAAGAGTTTCCAAAGTCCTTGAGAGAGCCTCGTGGAAGGAGATCCTGTGTGGCAGATATGCTCCAGGATAGGAGGATCTTTTCCAGGCCGGAGTATCCTCGCACCTGGGACTCTCGCATGACGTCCTTGAACTGCCAATGGACTATGATGGACCAAACAAGGGCCAAAGTGATCTTGGGATTACCGTCCACCAAGTCCACATTGTTAATATTCACCAATTTCACTTTATTTTCCTGAAAATATAGAACGATATATATACTTATTTACATACATAACTTATAAAATGGTAGACTTGAACTAAGTTGACCTAACTCAATTTCCCTATTAGATTCTGAGGTAGAGCAGCTCGTCATTTCTCATGAATAACGACCAACCTAGAAAAATTTATATCATTTTGACGCAAAGCGAGAATATATATCAAATGATATACTCTCATACTGTGACTTGCGTCCACTCAAGGGACCCCAAGTTAAGAGACCACTCGAGGCAAAAGTTCTAGTGCCCTTTTCTATCCTGCGGGGACGATTTGAGTGGCCACAGTGACGAGTGACTGCCAGCACAGGTTAAACTGTATTTTATGACTAAATATATGTATCTAAGTTTTTTATGAAATGGCCATGACTTTGGCTTTCCTGACTTGATGTCCTGCATTATTCAAAGCGTCTTATTCATGTCTTCTTTCATCCAACTTAGTTCATTGAGTCCTCTCGTCAGGTGAAAGCATTACTTTAAGTACGGATAGAATGGTATAAGCATTCCCCAGGTGATGAACACGGAGTTTCCCACGCTCCTTCACATAGCTAGACTCCGTGAGGACCTCCAGGAGCTCCAGAAGCACACGACCATCCCGTAGATCATAAAAGAGATCCGTGACAACGATGCCCCGTCCAAGGAGCTGGGCATTGATCCACTTCCCGAAGGTCTTCTTTTGAACCTTCTCATCCCGTCGGGTCTCCTCTCCGGAGGAGGAAGAAGACATAGCTTCCCTAATCCCTCAAACTCGAAATCGAGAAGAATCCTGGAGAGGATCACACACATGACACCAAAATATATATATCAACACACAGAAAAGCTGGGCTAAAAATCTCAAGTTGTTTTTTTATTCTATTATTTTTATGCCTCAAAACATACACACATAAATTAAATAGGAAAAAAAGAGGAAGAAGAAGAAGGATGATGATTTGAGCCGGCCGAAATCTCTCTCTCTCTCTCTTTCTACTTCTCCCTGCTGCACTCCTCCTGCACCCCAGGAGGAGCAGAGAAGAAGAAGAAGAGAACCCCCCTCTAGATATGAAGAAGATGTCTTGAAGGCCTGCTTAAATTACCTCCCCCCCCCCCCCCACTCTTCCTTACTTCTATTACTTCCCTCTCTCTTTTAAAAACTTTTTTTTAAATATCTCCTCCCCATTTTTAAGGGGCTCAAAGTAAAAAACATATATGTTTTCATATAATGCATACAATATGATGATAAAGTGCCCGGTAATAGGCATCATGAGCCCTTTTGATCACATAATACATTATTATTATTATAACTCCGTCATCATCTTTTT
This sequence comes from Caligus rogercresseyi, assembly GCA_013387185.1. NCBI lineage: Eukaryota > Metazoa > Arthropoda > Copepoda > Siphonostomatoida > Caligidae > Caligus > Caligus rogercresseyi. Next base: position 4,194,543 of record CP045907.1, on the reverse strand, counting down.
CCTTTTCATTTTTGTTGTGAAGCAACCTCTTTCCTATTTTAAATGAAAGTGTCCCTAGGAATGAAAGTTGACAATTTTTTAATGTATTTTTTTGCCCTCAGGATAGCTTCACCGGTAATTCTTCTTTATGTATTATATTTATATTTTCAAGGATTTGTTTGGAGGGGATTAAGTATATATATATAACCCTTCGCTACTGATTCATGTTTCCTTTGATGATGGCTTCTTCTTTTTATCAGTTGACCCCGTTTATTCCTTTTCTTCTTGAATGAATCTATTGATATTAATATATATATTTATATCATATCTAAATGGAATAAACACATCATCTTATGTCTCTTAGTAAGGCGCGATATATTTCTTAATATATATATATATATTTTTAAACAAGTTAAATGCATCTTTTCACACTAAGGGCAATTAAATATATATATATTGTATGTGTGTGTAATCATGGCTTTAAAAAATCCATTAGATAGTTATAATAAAATATATATGTCATAAAATATATTTTTTCTTCTTTTTAAACTCCCTGACAATTTTCATATATATTTAGATTCAAGTGTTTTTGGAGAGGAGAACATCAAATTCACGTCGTAGAATCTCTCCTTTTTCGTCGGCTTTATCGCAGTAAAAGTAGGCACCATCAATGTTTTTGATGTCAAAGAGATATCGGGCGTAGGCCAAGCAAATGTCTTCTGTGAGAACAAGGGCATGAGAGCTATCTGGTAGAACTTTTTCCTCCTCTAGGACCTGAAGGAACTTTGCAGCCAGGGGAATCATTTTCCCCGAGTAGAGAGCGTCCAGAGCCATCACGAATTCTCCGAGGCTCAAGTAGAGAAGGAGAGCCCGCCTTCGACGATGATGAGCGAGGCAGTGATCACAGTATTTAAGGACCAGCTTCTTATAGTCTGGCGTCTCCAGCCGTGCTCTTCCTAGCCAAAGGGATGCCTCCCATTCATTGCTGGACTGCAGATAGATGCAGGCCTTCAGAACCTTGCCTATGAGGCAAAGCAGATTAACACCTTCCCAAAGCTTCCCTTCAGAAATCAAATTCGTGGCCACAAGCTTCATCGTACTCTGTGTGGCCGTAGACACGGAGTCCTGCAGAGACAGAACGAGGCAGGCCTTCAAATTGTCCACGAGTTCCGCAGGGTGGATTTCCAACAGGGATTTAACGGCTTCTTGAGGTTGTTCCTTTAGGCAGAGGAGGCTGTCGATGATGGCCCGTTTCTTTGAGGACTCCTTGCTTTTGGAAAGATGAAAACGGAGGCGATCGATGGAGTAAGGGACAAAGTGATCGGATAGAACGTCATAGCCGATGTCCAGCTCGCCTTTTTTACGCAGAGACCAGTATGCAACCGTCCAGAAGTCTCGCTCCCACAACGATTCTCCTAAGCAGAGTCGTCCACGCGTGGCTGCGACCCAAGATCGGTCCAGCTGTGAGTCACAGTTGAGCAGAGCGACTTTGAGCTCTGGGTCTAAGAGGTCAAATTGGACTTTGAGGGAGTCACAGTGGTGATCGTAGGAAAAGGGCTCTTCCTTTCGCCATGGCTGATGTGTGAGGCAGACTTTAAAGTCAGCCCTTTTGGCGGGGTTGGGCAGAAGGGATGGGGAGAATAGTTTGAGGCGAATTTGATCCAGTGGGCTGCTACATCCTGATGAAAGGCTCTCGTTGAGGATTTGGACAACTCCATCTGCCGTGGAGATCACAGGCCGATCCGAGGCTGCCCATTCGATGTCTAGGATCTTGGGGGTGTCCCGGGGGGACTTGAGTTCGCCCAGAAGCTCGAATTCGTTGCTGGAAATGTCCCAAAGGCTCACGCAGTCAAAGTGGAGGACAAATAGCTTGCTGTTTCCGCGGCCAGGGGCGAATCGGAGTTTTTTGATGAGGCCTCGGTGGGTTTGGCAGAGCTTGGAGACTCCCTGCTGGACGTTTAAGAGGCTCATGTTGCCCTCGGAGTCTCCACGGATGATACAGTCGTTCTTCCAAGTGATGCAAGTCACAGTCCCTATAAAAAAAACAGATAAGAAAAACGGTTATTCAATAACTAATTATATAAAATAAGCAGCCAAAGTATATGCCAATAATTAAATATGACAAATAGACACATTACACTTAACTATTTAATTTAAATGAAATTGGCAATTTAATTTAAATCTGCATTTAAAAGTATCTGAATTTCAATTAAAAGCATTTTTAAAGGTTTCAATAACCAGTCAGGCCTTGAATCTTTTTGCCGGTACGGCATTATGGACAGTTTCGGCTCTTTTTCACCCCTAGTTAGTAGTTTAGAGAAATTTCGTTAAGTAACGTAGGCATTACACTCATAAAAGTAAAGAGGGCGTTTTTAAGAATTATCCTTTTGATAAGAATAATTTAATATTATTTAATTGTTATTAGTAACAACCATTTTCTAAATATTGATTGCATATATTATATTACTAGCGGATGTTACTGCCTGGGATATTACAGCTCGAAAATACTCTTTGGAATAGAAAAAAAATCATACGAATAACTTTAGTGATGTCATGTGGTTTTTCATAATAAAATCAGTTCCTTAAAAACACATCATTGGGTCTTTGTAGTGTAATTTCTTCCTTTTCTATTACTTAGGGCTGGAGATTTAGACATCGTAAAAAGAAGGTATTTTAAAGTCATTTCATAGAGTACCGAAGTCATGGAGTTAGATAGATCTTAAGTGAAAGTGAGACTTCATATGTTGTCATAGAGAATATAGTAGAGTACTGAATTCACGTATGGTAGGTAGCGCTGAATATGAGGGTATTTGCTTGGTCTCCATTGATGGAAAAAATAGTGTCAGAAAAAACTAGTGAGATAGTGAGACTTTTTATCGTTATCGTGGAAAATGGAGAGTGATGTCACATTAATCTCCATGTTGGGAGAAAGATATCATCAGAAAGAAGTTAAGAGAGACAGAGAGGGATACTTCATATTTTATTATAAAATACTGATGTGACATCAATTAGAGAACACAACTCTATATTTTTTTTTATTAGTTTGGTTAACGCAAGGTTGCATTCTAAAAGGTTGCCATTTTCCCGAAAAAATATGGTGGAGAATAACCATAGAGATATAACTTTATATCTCTATGGGAATAACCCAATAAAAACAATAACGGACTTTAACAGCTCAATGTCATTCACAGAAAATGTGGTCCTACCTAAAAAATAATTTTATTAAAAAGTCGTCATTGCGTCTTTCTTCCATTTCTAATCCTGAAGGCTGGTATATAAACATAATAAAAAGAAGGTTTTTAAGTCATTTCATAGGGAACATAGAGTGCCGAATATATGTATGGTAGCGCTGAATATCAGAGTATTTGTTTGATCTCCGTTGAATCATATGGAAAACAGCAAAAGAAAAAACTTAAGAGAGTGTGCGACTTCATATCTTTATCAAGAAAAGTTGAGAGTGATGTGACATCACTCTCCATCGTTAGGCAAAAATAAAATTTGATTAGCGTGAGGTTGTGTTATAAAAAGTTTTTCCGAAACTTAAATTGGGGGGAAAGACAGGGACAGAAAAAAACTTATTTTAAGCAATCATATAGAAAACGAATTTTACAGATAACACAAAACAAAAACACGTCTTACTACCTCACAATTATCCACAGAAAATTTGGTCAAAATCTAACGTGGCAACTTTAAAAATCGACAAAAACATTTTGGCGAATAAAATAAACATGGCGATGACGAATTTTCTGGAGTTTACAACCCCACTAAAACACTTCCTGAGCTCTCAAAACTATTCACTGAAAATATCGTCAAGATCTAATGAACCGTTCGGGAGATACAGGGAAACGAACGAACGGAAGGAATTATTTTTGTTAGTATAGATAATGACAAATCTAAATACATAATAAAATGAAGAATATTTTAGTTAAAAAATAGCGACACCATAACGTTATATACCATATAAAAAATAAGATATATTATGTAAATACAAAAAATACCAATAACCAAACCAGTATAAAATACTCCTTTAAGTATGAGCTTTTATTTTATTGTCATTTAGTCTGAAACTTAGTGGGTTCTTTTACTAGCTTGTATTATGATAAATATTTCTTATTTCAAGAGGTTTTTTTTTGCCTATATGGTTCGATAGAATTGCTTCCGACAGGATATAAATAAGCATTATAGCATTAAAATTAGTCTATCAAACATAGGATTCAAGAGTTACACAGGACACCAGGGGTTGTTTCTGTGAGAACTTGTGGAAACGATTTAAAAAATCAAGGGGTGAGTTTGAGAAAATCCTAAAGACATCCCCAAATATAAATAATCATTTATCATACATGAATTCCATTCACAAATTATAAAATGGATTGAAATACTGTAATTAATTGATTCATTTGAATAAATAAACACTCATTCATAATAAATACTATAATACCATCGAACCTCATGGACAGCAAAAAAAGAGAAAACGGATTGTAACATTTTTTTAATATACTGCTTTTGCTCAAGCAAAATGTTATAATGAATATATTGAGCTAAAATGTTGATTCATGATTTATTTGTATAAAAACGTGTCCTGACGAGTTTTTAATACTATTTTTGTCATTGTATCCCTGTATGATTTTAATAATTTTTTTAATGATCCAGCTTGTGAGCAGCAATTATCCAAAACAAATAGCGATCCCATTGAAATTCATATCCAATACTCACAATATTATATAAATATATAACGATACAAATCCTATATAAGCTTCAATCCGGCCAATGAAATTGTGAAACACATTAAAATATATATAGTAAAATGTAGAATTATCTTTTATGCAATCAAATAGTACTATACAATCAGAAATATCTGTAAGTCGATTCAATGTCTGTCAAATCCTTGAATTTTAGATTGAAATATAACCTATAAATTGTGGGGGAAAAATAAAGTACGGAGGTCTTTGTATGTGATATGAAAATGCAATTTTACAGTGATTTTCTTTACGATAATTACATATAAGGATAAGGATCTTTTTGCAATATAAGGATCAAAACTGTTTGTTATATTAAAATAAGGATGTAATAATATAAGGATCGATGAATGGATGAATTGCCGGCAGGAATATTTAAATTGGTTGGAACCCAAATGTTGTAAAGGCCTGCTAGGCTATATCAAGCAGTATTTAATTTATTTAGTGAATTGCGAGCCGTTTTCTTAGTACCATAACGATCAAGATCTTTAGCGATATTCCGATCAGTGGATATAATATCACGTATTACAATTCATGGCCGATAAAACTTTTATGCATATGTTTAAATTGATGAATTATTGGGTGTCTATAAGCATATTTTGATTGTATATATATATATTTTTTAAGAAATGTTAGCTTAAGTGTCATATTAAGAAACCACTCACCAAGCCCATTTACAGGTGGATGCTTCGTCAGCCCCCGGATCACGTTACTTTCCACATTCAGCTTATACAATTGTCCCTCTGGATCCGTGAAAATAAAGTGTTCCTTAGCGCTCAGATCCTTGGACTCCACAGAGCCCTCCGCGATTTTCTTCTTAATCGACTTGAGATTATGAAAGGGCGACCATTCCAGAGCCGTGATTGGAGGGAATCTCTTGAGCATGGTCGTCAAATGCGTCATGGTTCGAAGATCCCAGAGCTCCAGGGGAGCAGAGGCGAAAGTCAGAAGGAAATACTGCTTCAGGTGTGATACCCGGAGCATTTCAATGGGAGACTCATCCGAGCGATAAGCTCGGATAGCCTTGGATTCCCCACTCTGAATGTCCGTATGAATGAGTTCATTGCGAACGAGGTGTTGGGAGTTCTCTCCGCTGAGTCCCTGATAAGCATAAGACAGAATGCTCGTCATACCGCTCCACTCCATGCCCCGAATAGGGAAAGTATGCACGGCATACTCCTTTTCCACAATCCCAGAGCCCAGGTCATAGAGCTGGATCGTCCCGGATCCCTGCACGGCAGATGCACCCGCCATAAGAGGCCGATAAGCCGCCCAATTCTTAGCCGTGAGTGGGGGGCACATCCGAATAATAATGGGTGCATGGCTTAAACCACTATGAATGCTCAATGTATTCAACTTCAAGCTCCGAATCGGACTTTGGGAGTAATAAGGATCCACAAGAGTCCTTAGAGTCCCGCCAAGGGAGGCCTTTCGGTCCTCTGAATAGTCCTGAAGCTGAGAAAAGAAAACACGTCCCTCAGATGTGACTATGGCCACTGAGTCCTCAGTGTTGAGGTTCATGGAGAACCCTAGGACTTTGGCGCCTTTTGAGAGGCGTAGGGACTCACTAGAGGCCCGGGAGTCGTAGTGGATGTCATCCGCCGTGGTGGAAAACTCCCCTGATTTACGGGTTCTTAGTGTGACGCAGCCGTTGTCTTGGAGAACGTAGAAAGCATCCCGGGTGCGGCAGGGAATGATGGAAGATAGGAGGCCCCTTTCGGCAAAAGAGCCCACGGGCTGACCTAGGTCGAGGTCTAAGAGAAATATTTCCCGTGGGAATAGAAGGAATAGATGTCGTGGAAGGTGAGGATGAAAGGCTAAGAGGATGCAAGTTGTATCGGCTTCGTCTTCTGGTAAAGGGGCGTCCGTCAGAGTCACCATTTCATGAACGAAGCGACGAATGCGTGAGTTCTTGCTGCTCACAGAGTAGCTTCTTCGGGGCAGATGGAAGTCCTTCAGATGCATAGGGGAGTCTCCCTGATTACCTGGGGCCTTGGAGACATTAAAGTCCTCTATGAAGAGGAGGGAGTGACTAGAGAGAAAGACGATCCGACATGGATGAAAGGGGTCCACGTCGAAGTTTTTGAGGAGTCCGCATTCTGCGAGTTCCTTCTTCCATACGAGGGATCCGTTAGTGGTGTCCCATAGGTGGATGCTGTATGGAGGGTGGAGGCTAAGGAGGTAGTGACCCGTGTTCTCCACAGAGCCGTCTAGCCATTTCATGGCGGAGACAGAACTACTACTGGACTCGGAAAATGAGGCCTTGACCTCACCCGAGAGGACGTCCCATATGAAGATGTGACCTGGAAATAAAAATAGAGAGGATATTAATCAAATAAAGTGACTAAAAACACTTAATCCGAAAGATATATATTAGCCATAACTTTCGAGTATGCATTCATCAATAAAACTGAGCGAATTAACATCGAAAGAAAGAAAGGAAGAACGAAACGAGTGGTATATTTTATTATACTTTTCGTTTTGCCCCATAGAGGGGACTAAGTTAATTGAAATACTTAAATACTGAAACTTCTCAGTCTTTTTTTGTCTCTGAGCCTCTTTAGATACATACTTACTCTAGACTCCTTACTGACCCTCTAATTGAAAGGGTAAGCAATCTTATTTCACTGTAAAGATGGCAAAAAAAAACTTGGACATTTTGACTTTTATAACAAGAAATTCATTAATGGACCTATAAAATTAATAATAATCGATAGCGATCATTTGTTTAAAGGAGAAAACTCAGGGGACATCACACTCTTCTTTCTTTGGATGTGAATTCGCACAGTTTTACTTATCAATCCTAAGAAAACCAAGGTTTCTGATGAAATGAAATCAGCAATAAGAAGTTAGTATCAATATATCAAATCTAAGATCTTTTGAATGAGGTAGATCAAAAAAGCAGAGATGAGACTACTCAATCATATTCGATATTCCAGTAGGTAGATTTTTGTTCCCCATAAATTCATGATGGAAACTAATCCATTACCGACTAGTATATTTTAATACCACTCCCTTATTGGAAGGAGACGAGCCTACACCCTTAAAACTGAGAGATGAACACGGATCCACTGAGCCATTGCTTTTTTATCGACACATAAATATAGTTTAAACTTAAGTATCGATATCTAAATATCCTAAAAAAACAAGTAGCTTTGATTGTTCTTACAAGAGTACGGACTCAAATGGAATCGTATTTCCGAGCAGTAAACAAATATGGATGCTTAAAGGTTTACTGTAATTTCATCGCGCGTAAATTCGTCGTAGACCTTTTTATAGCCGTTTTTTGTCGCGGGTATTTACATCGCTTGCTCTTTTATAGTCAGCCAATTTTGTCGTTCTTCTTGTTGTAGTGGGTATTTTTGTCGCAAAGCTTTTTTGTAGTGTAGTATTTTCCTCGTTCGTCTTTTTCTCGTGGGTTTTGTGTCGCGTAGCTTTTTTGTAGTGGGTATTTTTGTCGCGATTTATTTTCTTACTTTGTAGACCTAATCAGTCGGGAGTACCATGGGGCTTTAATCTACCGCTGACACTTTTTTGGGAAAATAGACACACGGCCTTAAAGTTCTGCACACCTGAGCCTTATTGTTCTGCCAGGAGTACTATGGGGTTATAATTGACCGCCGACTCTTATTAAGGTAGAAAACACCCAGCCTAATACTTTCGTAGACCCTAATCTAACGGCATGTGCCTACTTTAACCGGGTGCCCCATGGGTTTGAAATCCACCGCCGACTCTTCTTAAGGTGAAAAACACCTGGCCTAAAAAAATATACCTTAATTTAATGGATTTCACCAGCCTCAGCTGGGTGCCCCATTTGTTCAAATTCTATTGCAGACTCTTCTGGGTCGTAAGAAAAACCAGCTCAAGAGTTTTTCAGACACTAGGCCGAGTGTGTTTCACATTAATAAGAATCGGCGATCAATTTCAACCCCATAGTACTCCTGGCGGAACAACCTAAAAAGTGTCAGCGATAGATTAAAACCCTACGAGACCCCCAACCGAGCCCGCGAGATAAGGTCTACAAAGTAAGAAAATAAATCGCGAGAAAAATACCCACTATAAAAAGAGCTACGTGGCACAAATACCCACAAGAAAAAGACGAACGAGGAAAATACTACACATCAAAAAGCTTTGCGACAAAAATACCCACTACAAAAAGAAGAACGACAAAATTGACTGACTATAAAAGAGCAAGCGATGTAAATACCCGCGACAAAAAAACGGCTATAAAAAGGTCCACGACGAATTTACGCGCGATGAAATTACTGGGCACCTGCTTAAAAGGCCAACCCTCTACTTTTTATGTATATAGAAGAAAATGTTCTTCGTATAGATATTTTGAACAGTGCTGATGATGAAATGCTACGATGACTTATATTTAGTGTAGTGTCGGTCCTTATCTAGGACCGAGGACTGCAGGACTAACGGTCCTAAGGACCGATAGCAAGGACTGACGGTCCTAAGGACCGATATGAGCGGTCCTAAGACTGAACCGGACCGAATAAATTGGAACCGACACAACACTACTTATAATTATTATAAGAAAACATACAAAAACTTTAGGTTGTAGAATCATTATATAATCACTTTCTTTAAAAATAAAAGTTCCATTGAAAGCACTGAGACAAACAAAGTAATTCCATTATGGCAGTAAAACTACTATACTTACTATAGCCCCAAGGATGCCAAAATACATGCAATTCCTTAAACATATAATTGCAACTTATTTATCTCCCTTTCCATACACTGTTGAATGACATTAAAGATACACCTACAACCCCATTCAAAAAACATGACTGCCCACGTATATATATATATATATATATATCATCCCAGCAAGTTAACTTACCACTCCAAAGCCCCCTTCAAGACTTGGTTAGCCCAGTGTTTTTTAAGGATTACAATCCTACAAAAAACTGGTTAGCTAAAGGCATTCATTCAAGTGCACAAAAATATCATTCTTATGAATGATTCCTTCAGCTTTGTTTTATGTCACAAATGACAAGCTACAATTTATTTATTTTTAATTAGTTCTTGTCAATTATTTAATTCAAACCTCCTTTCTATCTCTTTGTCCATTCAAAATATTAGTTTATGAAAAAATAATTATATATATATATATATACAAATGAATAATGAATCGAAACATTTTTATTATTTTCAAAAAAAGACAAATTAATTCAAATATAATATATATATATATACGATAAACGATGTCATATATGTTTTGTGATTTGTTGTCGTTCGCGAACGACGAATGACAAAGTTTTTGACGAACGATAAGGAAAGTTCCTTATCGTTCGTCGTTGTTTTTTTGGCGCCAAAAAAAGACAAAGATTTTTTATTTTCATGGGACAAATTTACTTTCTAAAAAAACGTCATAACTTTTTTCAGAAATTTCTTTCCAAGAAAACGTCATCACTTTTTTTCAGAAATTTTTTCCAAAAAAACGTCGTCAATTTTTTTCAGAATGGCGAACGATGAAATCGAGAATAATTCAATTTAAAATTAACGATGAACGACAACTTTTGGCGAGCGACAAACGAACGACGAACGATATTTTTCGCGAACGTGGACAAGTCTGATATATATATATATATAAATTTTTGAAATACATTAGTTAAAAAACACATGCTTACGTTGATAATCAACTAAACACCATAAGCTTGTTGAAAACATTCTGTTTATGAAAAAGATTATTTCCTTGAATTCATTATTTCATCTAGAGAATTTGTTCATTAAAGTCATTATTTTATTAATCCAGTGTTAAATAAATATTTCATTTATAGACACTAGGAAAATCGTCTATGCAAAGGATTCACGCATAAAATATTCAGTAAAAGATGGACTCATAGAAAGGATTTGTCTATCAAAGGAATGCCATCCAGTTAAGTTTTTAAGGTTCAGAGTGTATAAGTTACAATTTTATCCGCTGGACTCTGTAAGTGGTAAAATTATATTTTTAAATAAATATAAAGTTGCATTTCTTATCGTAAGTTGTTGTTGTAATGAATAATGAATTCTATAACTTTATTTGATTGTGGTTTTGGAAGGGGAATAAAAGTAATCATATAGTTTTCCCCCTTAGCCTATCCAATGCAAACCTTCAGTTCGCAAAAAGAACAAGTACTTTTACTACATGAGCAGGAATTCTTTCTCCAAGAACTCACCACTGGAATCCGCAGAGGCCAAGCAATGCAAGTGTGCCGTCCGTGTTTTATCCGTGAAGAAATGTGCCTTTGCCCAAGCCAGGAGCCTCACAGGACTCCTATGCTTCTCCAGGACCTGAATCCCTCTCGTGGACCCCGGATCCAGAATCTGCACGAAGGCATTCACCCCATAGGCCAACCAACCCCCAAGACTCCAGTCCAGAGCCCCTGCATTCCCTACAGGACTCCCAAAGCCCGTAAGGGTACGAGGAAGAATAGGGATCAGGGATCGAGTCTCCATGTTACGTTTCCTCTACAAGACTGCAGGAACGAATTTAGGTGGGCAACATGCCTTATCAAGAAAAAACAGCGTTTTAATTGATGATTAGGAGTTGTTCTTTCATTTAGTTATTATTATTATTATTCCTGAAATCAGGGACTCCTGAAAAAGGAAGAGAAAGAAGAAAAGAGAACAAGTGGTGTTAGCTGTCTGGTAGTAGAAGTAGTGTAGTAGGTGGAGATGATGACAGAAGGGCTTTTGACAGGTAATATCGGACAATGTCAATTTGTAATGTTATTTGTAAGAGTTATTATAATGACAATACGTGGAAGTACGGATGCCTACTCAAAGAGCACAAAGGGAGCATATACATTAAAAATGAAGGGCAATGTAAAGGCTACTGTATTAATATTGGGGGAAGTTGTGGATCATTTTCATTAAAGGCTACCTAAAATCAATTAAGGACTCAGGTATATAAATGTTTCAAGAAAATAATAGATGTGTTGTTGCTCACCTGCAAGGTATATATAACGAGGATATGGGAGAAGCGAATAAAGGAAATATAATAAAACGGTCCAATGACGTCATAATTATATTATTTTTCGCCCTACAATGACATACTTCCTATTTTTAAACCTGCAATGCAATAATAATCGTTAGATTTTAAATCGAATTACCATTCATCATACTTTATCGGATATATAAATTAATTTGATGAATGTCTATCAGTCAGGTATTACTAATGACGTCATTGTACATTTATTATGTTTCTCCATTCCTTAGTACCTTAGAAACTCACAAGCAAAGTGAAAAATAAGGGGGTTAGATTGAGGAGTAGAAAAAGAGAGGGACAAAAAAATAATAACCAATGAAGTCAAAGTGTACATTGTTTTTATAATTTAATACTTGAAGTATAAGGCTGACGTCATTGGATAAGAAAGGTTTTTTTTTCCTCTTCTGTCTGCCTTCTTATGTATATTTTTTAATATACTTTCTGAGTCATATTATTGCGGGCCCTCTTATAGGAGCGCGCGGGTTTTTCAGCTGATGATCTCTTTCTCTCTCTCTGATTATTTTGCTACCACCCTTTACTCTGGATTTCTTCGTTTTCATCGATTCAACACCACTTCAGAGCCAATCATAATAATACATACCAAGATTCGTTCTTAGTGTCAACTAGAGGATGTCGTCTGAGGTAGAGGAGACCCTAAAGCGCCTCGTGAGCCACAAGGGCGTCGTGGGGACCCTCATCGTGAACTCCGAAGGGGTCCCCATCAAGTCCACTCTGGACAGCCACACCACGACCCAGTACGCGGGACTCCTCAATCAACTCGTGGATCAGGCCAAGGCCATGTTCAAGGAAATCGACTCCTCAAACGATCTCACATTCCTTCGACTAAGGACTAAAAAGCACGAAATCATGGTCGCACCCGATAAAGACTATCTCCTCATAGTCATACAACAGGAAAACTAAAATCATGCCTCATCTTCTATTCAAATACTTATTCCGTCTATTATTATTATCTATGCTAGTTTTACTCCTATTGTTTTCTCAAAAAAGAAGTTGTTAAAATGCACATGCGATATACAAAAATCATAATAATAATATTATTTACCAAATCATGACTCACAACCATTTGCAAATAATATATATATATTTAGATTCCCTTTAAAATACCCCTCCTCAAAGAGATCTTAAGAATAATAAATATGAAATAAATTTATTTACACCTTCATTGATTTAAAAAATCATTATACAACACACACCCTAAGCACTGGAGAGAATCCTGGCTCGATAGTTGAGGGGGTTCCTCCTTCCTCTTAGCCTAATATGTCCATAAAAGGATGTAATGAGTGCTCATTTATTGCTCAACGGTCGTAATATGTTATGAAGCATTTACGCGCATATATTAACTAATGACGTTCAAGCTTGTTGTTCAACTATTGATAGTTTGGGCCTTCCTCAATGGAATCAAGTTGATTGAAGAGAGTGTTTCGAGTAAAAGTGGATGGCTTTGATGCCATAATGATCGTCTACAGGGATGCAACGACTGATATACATAAAAATATGTCGCTTTGAATCTTTTCCCCCCCCCTCTTTTAAAAACGGTAAAGAATAGAAAAAAAGGATCTCTAAGGAGTAAGATATACTATGATGCGCAAGACTTTTTTTAGCTTAACAAAAATAAATAAAAATCCTTTGGCTTGTCTTCCAGACATCACATTAAGTCCATTTTATAGATTCACAGGGGTTACTACTTCATGTGCAAATCATATTTACAGGGCAGGGAATTGATAGTCATATGCTTTGGAATGAAGACTTAGATATATAATATTTAGATCAAATATCCTCGTTGAGGATATTTGATAATGAAGGCGACACTAGGGGCATTACATATTATTATAATAAATAAGAACGTTAGACTGTTATTAAAATATGACGTAAAAATGCTTAAAGAAAATATGTTATCATTTATCAAAATTGCCCATTTTGGTTCTATTTATAAATATATTTATTGGTTGATTAGTTCACTGGAGATAAGTTAATTTTGACACGGTTCCTATCCCAGCAATGAGTTGTTTCTTCTTCCATTTAAAGATGAAACTGCAAGGAATGAGATGAGGGGAAATTGTATTTCCATGGCATACGATATGATCAATAAAGGATAGATTTTCTTGCATGGACGTTTATGAAATATCGAGTTTAAAAGCTATTCTGTTAAACTAAGGACTCCATGATATCTTACCGGATGGATCATCCTATTATGGGAGGAGTGTAGATTACAAAAAAATACATTCCTTGAGTTCATGGAAGGGAAATTATATTTTATTAAGATAATAATTATCTTTTATTTTCATACATCAAAAAAATGTTTTAAGTTAATAACTTTTGACAACCAGTTTTGGGTAGGAAGATTCTTCATCAATTACATGAGTTCTTGATAACCACGTTACAGGGACTGTGTGATTGAGAAAAGGACATTGCTAGTAATGGATTGTGTCCATTGATCCAAGGGTGAGAAATTGATATATTGTTCTAAAGCGAAGGTCGATTTGTAATATTAAAAAAGATGATTAAGGGGTAGAATGTGAGAGGAAATTTGGTTTTTAAATCTGCATAAAGTAGTAATGTACACATTTTTCAGGATTCCTCCCCCCCCCCCCCTTAGAAATCGATATATCGCTACAATTTATCCCAAATGGTTACATGTCTTATGGAAGATAAGGTTTGTAGTGGGAAAAAGTTGAGAAAAATGCTATTTGGCTTTTAAAAAAGTGAATGATGAACTCCCTATTAGGACTAAGTACTTTCCAATTATCAATTTTAACAACCAATTGCTTAGCAGAACTTTCATCGCTAACCAAATAAGCCAAAAAATTTGGCAATCAATATCATTGAATAGATATGTTTAACGTGATTTCAGAATACAGCGAATATTAGGAGATACGTCTCTTATGCGAATGTTGTTTAGAAAACTTATAATTTAATATTAAATAAAGGCACTGAGGGACTGGTTGTTCATTTAGTAAGAGTAACTTTAACATAACAAAAGTATTCGCACATACTAACACCACGTTAAACGATTCATAAAAAGATTGAATGTCCGATTGCAATACCCTTCGTTCGATACATAAATGGGTATAAGTGTGTAAATAGACTCTCCCTTTCTCGCTGAGGCAATATTACAATCTCCTGTCAATTACGCAAGATAATCAATACTTCTCTATCATTGATTTGATGCACCAAGCTGTGGAAATTAGTTTACTCTTTTCGGCCTTTAACATGATATATTGGCATGCAGAACTTGCCTTAACAATCATGCTTGAGTGATACTTGGTCTTAAATCGAGATTGGATTTGTTTGAATGATCGCTAAAGAGTTGTCATTTACATAAATATATATATAGGTATAGATATATAGGTTGGATGGCCAGTATCTGATTCAGAAGTACCATCTTCGAAAAATGCTGAAAATGGTAAATATATAGTTTAATTTTTGAAAAGCTAAAACTGAGTCAACTAAAATCGACTCCGCAATATATGATAACTGGAATAGAACCATAAATTGAGTGATAGAGACAATAATATAATTTATTCTAGATATTTGCCAGGAAACTTGTCTTATAATGAAAACAGTGGCGTTAAGTCATTATGTCGTTAAGGTAATATCGTAAAATCTGATTAGTTTTTTATTAGCATTACGTAATGATGCAATTCCAACTCCATTTGTATGACATGGAGGAAATATCAATACAAAAGATAGATAAAGTATGTTTTAACTCGTAAAGTATTGCTTGATAAAGACGGCTGCATCAATGACACCAATTACTCCACTTTCATTCAAAGGAATGTAATTCAATATGCAGGATGGCATACTTCATTGAATGTGAGCGATCAATAAAGACGCAAAAAGGGTGGGACCATAGAAAATGTTGAGACACGAAGTAATGTATGGTAGCGCAGACATCGGGGTTATTTCTTAGCTCTACATGTTATATAGGACTCAATTACCATTTGCACTGAGGGATAGCTAAAGAGCGATTTTTACAGGACTCAGCTTATATTTGATCATAACTCACACGCAACCTATTAATATGCATAAACATTAACAAAGACAGAGAGAAGGAGTGAAGAGTGACGTCACAGTGAACAATAATAAAATAAGAGAGCCTCCAATGATCCGAGTCGATAATCTGTTTTTCAATCTTTGCAATCCGGCCGAATGAATATATGAGTGGCCGCCCATATAGGTTTGACTATATATTTTAAAAATTAATTATTAGTGAAAATTTAAGTGTCCAATAAAATTAAACCAATCGTTATTATTATCCAAGTATCTGTGCTAGTAATAAATATAACAGAACAGGGCTCCGATTCATATATATGTATTCTTCATTATATCTTTACATTTATTATGTTTTGAGTGTCTTTTGTCCATCAATGCGATAATTGAAAAAATAGATATTTATATCGTGAATTATTATAATCATCAAGTATCCGTGCGCTTTTAGTTCTAGTAAATAAAATAGAATAGGGAATATAATAGGGATTCTACTAATATAAATTTACTGGTAATTATCTCATTATATTTATTATTATTGATGGCGTTAATCGCCCATCTATGCGAATACCGAAAAAAATAAAGAAAAGTAAATCGTTCCTCCGTCTTTAGTAACTGCTTTCCTTATCCTGTTTAGACTCGTGGCAATGACCTCCAGGTCCTTTGCGTCCTCCTTCACCATTTCCACAAGGGCTTGAATCCCGTCCTGCTGCTGTTTGAGCACTCCTCGGACGTCTTGAATGAGGAAAGGATCCATTTCGTACTTTTCCGATGGTCCCAGGAATGTGGTGGATCCGTCTTGTGAGGATCGGAGCCGTATCTGTGAGAGGAGTTCGTTGAGTCGTCCCTTGAACTGCGTGGGGCGGAAAGCTCGGCGTAGAGGGCCTCCAGCTGAACACGGAGCTTCTCTTCCTCGGGCTGATGGTGAAGCCCAGCTTACGGTGGCTTCTTGCCGGACGATGACGTGGAGGACGCGATGGCCCAGCTCCAACTGCTTACGCTTCGTTTCCGTCATGAGCGCCAAGGTGTCCTGGTGACGCTTCTGGAGGTCAGAGATGTCTCGGCTATGGAGTCCAGACGGCCCTGATAGCTTTTGGCCTGAGTCTCCTGACAGGAGATTCGCTGCTGAAGGGACTTAAAGCCGATCATGGGAACGGGGATCAGCTTGTTAGAGTCTGGATTGTCCAATTGGGCCTGTAATACAACAGTCATTATACAGATCTATAACAGCCGAGGCTCGAAATATCTTAACATAAAATACATGCATACAACAAAATAATAATAAAATTTATCTTTATGCTGATAAATATATACCGGTGAAGGAGCAAAAAGGGCTGCGACGGTTATTTTTTTTTTGTTTTTTCTCATGGAAAAGTATTTAGCATCCCTAGAAAGTACTAGTTTTGTTCTATTTTGTGATGAACCAGTTTTGCTCTATCTTCTTTAAAGAGCTGTTAGCAGCATTCTTCTAAAACAACCAAAATTAAATCATGCGCATTTTAAAAACAATGGCGCCGCATCTGAGTTTGGAACTAAAAGAAAGGCTTGTCAAAGAGAGTCGAGGATGATGAGGTGTCAGAAGCTGCTTAACCTGGTGAAGAGGAGCAATTCTGGTATCATAATGTTCACTGATCCCTCCCCTCCTGATGCAAACCCTTTGGATTACTCCGTGTGGAATGAGCTCTCCAAGGTCGCCAATGAGATGCCCCACAACACTCTGGACTCATTGAAGGCATCAATAAATCGTGCCTGGGACACCAGGGAATACATATTAACAGCTGCAAGGCATTCAGGTCAAAATTAGAGAGGATTCTAGCAAATGGAGGCAGACCTCTTAAAGATAGAGAGGGAGTTGCTGCAGATGAGGGCCTAGTTCAGAGGGATCATCAAGTGAAAATGGCTCAAGTGAATTGAGCAAATGTTTACTATGGTTTCAAGTTTTGATTTGTAAAAAATGGCAATAAAATTCTTTGTTTCCTGCTGTACCATGATCTTTGGGTCCAGATGTGCGTCGCCTGGGAGTCGCTCAAAATTGGGCCTTTGTACTTATACTTGTATGTTTTGGGGAATTTTTGATATACATGGTTTAATCAGGTCTATAGTAGATCTCAAACCTCCGAAAAAATCAACTTAATTCATTAATTGTATCCAGAGATACAGTTGAACAAGTTATTCGTAAAATACGGCCCTTTTGCTCCTTCAACCGGTATATATATATATATATAGCATTTCTTTAGACCTATCAGGGACATTCGAGGCCCTTAGTCAATAACCATTTTGGCACCTTTTGAAATCAGACGCATTTTTTAATAATATCATTAAATAATGAACTACAAGGCCCCTGTTTAGACGGATCAATTATCGACTTTGCCCAATAGATAGGATCGCCTATGATACCAATTTAATCAAAATATTGTCAATGTGTTTAAAAAAATATGATATCTTTCTAAATTGATCGAACATAAGATAAAAATATGTAGATTTATCCTTAAAAAAGATAATTTATGTTTCTGGGGTTTAAAAACAGTTGCCCAATTAAGTTTATTTCAGTACATCCACAGCGTACCTGTTTCCATAGACGAGGGTCCACCCCCATGGGCGGAGAGTCCAAGTACTCCTTGACTTGCTCCTTGGAGAATGCAATACGTCGAATGGGATTCTCAAGGCCTGCGTTTTTCAATTGGTTAGCAGGGCCCGGGGTTGAAGGTAGGCCAGGATCTTCTCGGCGGGACATCGCGTGGGCAGAGCCAGAGGCTTTGCATAGAACGTGACCTCAGTTCCCTCGCCCACGGAGACGATGGACTCCACCACGATCTTCATGTCGGGGCGATTGCCCAGGATCCCTGACATGCCGTTCGTGAAGACATTGGAGTCAATCTCCGTGGGTTTCTTCCCCGGATTGTCACGCTGATTAGTTCATCCTCGTCCTTCCAGCGGGGCAGCGGGTGTATCCAATGGCCTTAGTATAAATAAGTAGCATATGAGAATAACTTATTCACCTTGATTTTAAATGTTTAAGGGTCGAAAAAAAAAATGAATAAAAAAAAGGCGTATGTTCAGCTTACAATGATGAGGACGCGTATTCGACTCCGCCCGAGAGGTACTATGTTCGATAGACTCATTTTAACGCTATAATGATTATTATGTTTTTTGGTACTTTAAAATTCTGTATAATATTTACTAGTGTTTTGAAGTCATGCATCAGTTTAAGGATATATCATATGGATATATCAAAATCTAACGCTGGTGACATGGGGGTACTTATTGGTTATCTTTACCCCAGCCTTAAATTTTGATGTTAACGATTGAGACATAAAACATGTTTTAATGAAGTGATGGTCAATCAGATTGAAGATCCTAGGGGCTGTACCACTTCATATAATGTAAGAACCCAAAGATCTTGTTGAGGTAATTCAAATTGATCTTGAACGTTTTGAAGTCTTGTTGAACGTTGGATCATTTTTTTCCCAGGGCGTATTCTCCTGAGCACCTTATATAATATTAATGTGACAAGAGTAGTCCCAATTCACCTTGAATCTATTCAATGGATTATCGGGACGGATGTCAATGATGGAATTTTGATTGAGGGCAGCCTTTCCAGAGCCCCAGGAGGCCTGCAAGAGATTCCATCGTCCAGTAGTCCGTCTCGATCGTCTCCAAAGACGGAGCATTGAAGAATGGATGAGTATAGAAGATCCAGGGATTGGGGCTGTGGACAGGAGCATGCTGCTGCTGATGCTGTTGTTGTTGGATTGGGTATGTGCCAAGAGGCTGTTGTGGCTGTGTAAGGAAGAGGGAAGTCTGAGCCGGAGGCTGGATCCCAGTCGCGCACCGGCCGGCTGCTGAAACGAAGTTGTGCCGAACTTAAAGGACATTCCCAGTGTTTTCAAAATCCATAAAACTACTACTTCTCTCAGTCAAATATGTAAACAGAGGAGGTTGTTATGAATATGAGCGCTCAAAACATTCAATAGAGAAAAAGAAAATAAAACAGGCTGTGAAAATGTAAATGAAATCTTATTACGTTGTTAAAAAACACAGTATGATCGTATAAGCAAGGGATTTAAAGTGGCTTAAAGCTCGTTTTGGTACTTTGCACATATATATATATATGATTAAAAATAACTTCTTTACACACAAATTTTTTATAGCAAGTATTTACAAACCCAATGTATTGTCGTTTATATATATACATATTATTGTGTTCCAAGTTCAAACTTTTTTAACAAAAAAAAATACTGGTCTTAAATATTTTGCCAATACGACGTTAGTTTCAGTTCTGGCTTACTTTCATCCCTGAGTATTAGTTATCAGTGACATAATCACTTATAATCTAATAAGAGTTTATTCATTACAAAAAATTGAAGGCTCAAAGAAATAAAATAAATCTATTATTAATTACAAATGTCCTAAGAGCAGTTATATGCTATGTATAATCATAAATAAAAGGATCGAAATTCATCAAATCCATCAATTAGTAGCTTGAAATATGATTGGAAGATGTTTTTGAATACCAACTAATAATATTGGTTCATGTATGTCCTTTGTAGCTATTCGTGTATTAAATATATTCGATAAATGATCTTCAAAATACTTAAATTTTATTTTCACACTCTACGTTTTGACCGTTTTGTTAAATAAATCTTACAAAGAGCTTCTTAATGAAAAAATAGTTCATTTTTATTCTTATTTTGTAATATTTAATATATAAAAATAGTAATAATTATAGCTCATTGTTTCAGTTGGTGCCCTTGGATAAACATACATCAGCTGAAATTATTCACGTGAAGTAGTAAATATAAACAAACAGTCCCCTTACATTCATCATTCACGTGTGCGTCTCGAGGCTTACTATCATCTCCGTCGTTGCAACTATAACCATGCCAAGTCCCTCCGTAGTAAATGGAAGCGTCGCATGCGCGCCGAGAAACGCATCCGCTACGGCGAGAAGGAGAGGGCCAAGCTCATCAAGATGGTGAGACCTACTCCGAAGAGAAAAAAGGCGACTGAAGAAACCAAGGCCCTGAATGATGCACCCATGTCTGCGGATGTTATCCCCTAGACACTCCGGCGAGCGATAGATGGAGACGAGCATCAATGCCTCTTCTAAACAAGCCTTCCCCGTTTGGATGCCCCAGCGACGGATCAAGAAGATGAAGGAGTATTCCAAGACGAAGAAAAACCCTAATCTACTGGCGAATAATGGCAGAAAAAAGATGGCTATGAACAAAAAGGCTCAGAGGAAAATTTGTAAAAAAAGGAAATGAGAAGATACTTTATTTCAAACTCTTATTGTACATTTATTATTATGTAAAATACATACGTCTCCCAAATAAATCACGTTTACTTCCATAATTTGATCTCCATTATTTCAATTGAATAAATACATCATTATTGTGTAGATAATAAAATATATAGTTGAGATCTCAAACGTGTGTGATCCAATTTATGTGAAACTTTTACAGGTCTAATAACTTGTCAGCTAGAATATATTAGCTGGTCCAAAATTTATAAATAAATTCAAACAGGATAAAATGGTGAAGAGAAAACCCCTAAAAGTCATTAAAACGATAAAAGTATATGACTGTATGGGAGCTGTTCTGGCTAGTTTTTCTGTAATTTCTCTTGCCTTCCCTAGACCCTGGAGAGATATTCTTTATTATAACTGTCGCAAATTTCCTTTTTGATCCAGTAACGTGACCAGAAGTTCCATATATGGTTATGTTGGGGCCTTTGGCTTGGCAACCCTTCTACTCTCGAATGCGGTGATCCCTGACGAATTCTTATCGCCAGTAGGGTCATCAATACTATGAAATGTGGCAAAGGTTGCGTCATGGGAAATGTAATCATGTAATAATATTAAATTTTCAAAGAAACACCTATGTAAAACATCGTGATGTGACTATTGCGACACTAAATGAACGCAAAGTTCAAGTAACAGCGCCTACTACTTCGAACATCCAAAAATAAATGGTGTAATTCTTCTTTATTATATAATATGAAAGTATTAAAGTTTAAACTTTATTGAAGATTTAGGCCTTTAATAAAAAGTACTCTGGAGATACGGATTTTTGCCATCCTGAGGATATATGCTATAGGCCTAACCGATATGAAATGGAAACAATAATATTGCCCTAGAAAAAGTTTTGCTTCAATATTTAAAAACAAAGAAACTTTCAAATAG
>CP045907.1:4132076-4172554 GCA_013387185.1 Caligus rogercresseyi | reverse complement strand
CTTCTTATACACGTTCCAAAAATATTTCCCCTACCAACTTTTTATCCTATTTTTAACTTAAATTTGTTTCTTCTCTTAATGTCCAAAGTAATGATCCATATAACGTCAGAATGATCATGACACAAGTGGAGAAAATCATTATTACCCTAGGAGTAGCAGGTCGATATTGAAGAAATCATTTCACAGATTCGTCAAAACTCGTTTGTTTTTCTTAAGGATAAGGATTCACGGCCTTGAACGATTTTCATCACAATTCAACTGCCGGTGATGTGATGCTTTATTTCATCATATCAACTAGTTTTAAATATATTCCCGCTTTTTTCTTTCAACCAATCAGGTTCGAGATAAAGTTTGCTATACTTAATTATATAACTGAATGAAGAAAATATCCCATGTTAGCCTTCATGACGTATTACCTAACCAGCAACGAATCCAAAGAGATGTTCTTTTAAGAGCATGACATATGGGTTGAATCAATGTCACCTAATTGTGATTAATAGGACAAACAGGGGTATTTATAAGCAGGACCTCGCTTCAATACCGAAGAATATTTTTCATTATCATTCATTTGTTTTACTAAGAGCGAGTTATTTATTTACGTATTGGACTTTTTCTAATTCATAATATGTTGGAAAATTACTCAATTTGCCTAAAATGATGCTCAGGACATCAACTTTCACCAAATGATGTCTTGAAGGATTTATTATTAATTGTATTATTACTGTTATACTCCAAGTGGGTCATTGCATTTAATTTCCATTAAACCGAATCTTGATGTAATTTGTCATTTTAAATGCGGAAAGTAATGTTCAAAATATTTATTTTTATAATTTGTTCCTAAATGGATATGATAAAACTTTTTATTTTTATCGTTCACCAAACATAATTTTGTTTCACTTGAACAATAGAGTGTCTTCCTTAAATGTAGTGTCTATTTTATTTATTATCAGATTATTTTTTAGTGGAAAGAAGATGAATCAAATATTTTTCCATTGAACAAACACATAGTATGTAGTTTCAATGCTTCCTTGATATCTCCATTGGTGACATCTGTATTTGTGGATATAAATACTAATATTATGAAAAAGAGAAATGAGTTTGTCGATATATATAATATATATATATATATATGTTTGGAGAACAATTGGACAGCTGGCAACAATCAAATGAATCCATGATCATCCAGAAAACTACATATACAAAAATGTTCAGTATCCAAAATCGTCATAATGGCGGGTGGTCAATTTAACTTAAAAAGCATCCATTTAATTAAGAGAAATCTCAGGACCCCACTACAGACTGTCATCAGATCTCCTCTCCAGAGTCCTTTTTTATTTATATTTGATGATTGCTAAAATAGTCTTCGTCAAGAAGATAACAGAAGCTCCACACCATTTGATACACAATTGCAGCAGTACAGTGTGGAAATGGCTGAATCGTGGGGGCGGGTCTAGAAAAAGGAGGACCAACTCACTTAGTTATACCACCTCTAATGTAAATATCCATTATTTGAGTAATATGGTAGTATGCAGAGAGATAGTCCATGTTTTTGGAGTTGTTTTATAAATTAATATTAATGAGTGAGTCACTTAAAGGACTCATATATAAGAAGGAGAAGAGGCACTTAGTTATTCTGAGTTCTGAGCTGATGTTCAAACTCCAACTATCAAAGAAAGACTTATTCATTATGCCAAGAGTCTTAATCTCGATGCTTTATTTTATCTAAACCGTTGAAGGAAAAGGCTATCAGAGTGTGCTATAGTAATCCATCACACTCTTGTGATAGCTTCACATGCAATGAATTTCAACAACCAAATCATGTTTAATTGTCAAAACAGACAGCAATTAGTAGCTTTCAATATTCATCACTTCATGCAGAGAGAGAGAGAGATATCGAATATCATGTTGTCTCGTCGCGTGAATGACTTCTTCTTCTTCTCCCTATGAAGGCTATGCTCCCTCTATTGACTATAAAGAAGAAAACAACGCTCCACAAAAACACAAAAATGCAAACGAAATATATTTGCCAGCAGTTTATTGAATACGAATGAATAAAAAGCTTGTCATGAGCTAAGCAAAAATTACAATTAACCTCATACTACTAATGTAAAATAATAATAATATTAGATTATAGTTTTTTACTTACTTATTCAAGGAGAGTCACTGCCTCATAATTTGATTAGGAGACTCTTGATGGAAATGAGTTTCAATTAGAGTAAATACTTATTGAATGTATTTATTTAGAAAATAGTTATAGACATGACGTTAATTGGTGTTGTGTTGCTGTTTTTATATTTTCATTCAATCAGACAGCTGTAGCTTAGATTGTTTTTGTGTCTTTCCAAATATTATAACCACTACTTTACTGGCTCAGGTTAAAATAGAGGATAATGACGTTTATATCCAAGATAATCTCTATCTCTTCTTTGTTAAGGAATGCTCGGGCATTAGTGAATTGCACAAATTACGTATCACTTCCAATGGTTATGTCTTTTACATTATTAATCCTTATGGTCCAAATGAAAAGTCCTATGTTTTTTTATCAAGCTATCATAAATAATCAGCTTCTAAGTTATATTCCTCTTCTTCTTTGCGACTTGAATGTCGATTTGGAAAAACTTCATTCTAATTATGTTAACCGTTCAAATTGGAGCTTTTCTTGCTCTGGGGTAAGATCAAATCAAGAATTGATTGAGCATTGACGTCTTCATCATTTGCATCTAGATTTTAAAAGACTTTTTATCGTCCCAATACTTTCTCCGATAATAAAATCATCGAACTAAAACTGATAGGCAGTTGTTCAAATGTAAGCCAAAATTTACAAGATAAGTCCTTGGTTATGATACCTTCATCAACTAGCTTAAATTAAACTTAGAGAGGAACTTTCACGCATATCTGTCCCTGTTCAAGCTCTCAAGAACTATACTCCGAGCTGCATATAAATTTAAAGATATCATTAAAAAAGAAAAGTATTCCAAGCCAAATTGATGGAAGACGTACTAAAAAGGAATCTTTTTTGTCACATCGCTTATGACAGATACCATTATCATATTCACCACTGCTATCGTCACTAAAGCAGAAACGGAAGCTAAAGTTGCTCGTGAACAGAAAATGAACAAAAAAGTCAGGGATCTGTTTTAAGATCATTTGAATCGATATATCACAGTAAAGTCCTGAGAGGAGTACGGAGATTTTGCCTCGGAAGTTCTTCAATCCCGTGCGAGCGCTACTGTTTAATGGTTCCTCATCTGGGTCTTTGGACGGCCTTGAACGTAGTCTGATAACAATAGGAAGAGGTTGTTGTGAGGCTGTCTATCGCTCCTTTGCTATTCATTGCAGCAATTGAAGAGTTCGCCAAAGAACTCTTAGAGTTTTTCGGAGGCTTTGGCATTAACATCTAGGGTTCACCTCATCTTCTGGATATTTATTCAGATGATATTACTATTTCAGTAGAAGCCAACTCTGAGCCTCAACTTGGGAAAAGAATTGAAATTATTTTAAAAAAAATCACTTAGTTCGAAAAAATCTCTGGACTTCTGTTAACAGAGCTAAAACCGCAATTCTCCCCATTGGCTCTTGGTTTGCATCTCAAGATTTTAGGATTCACTCTTGTTTAGTAATGTCGAGAATAGAGACTTTGGGAATTCATTCAAAAACCAAAATGTGGAGGTTCCTCACCTACAAAAGAGAATTGATTTGTACAAATCAAAGGTTATTCCTTTGGTGTTGTGAAGAACATTCTCCTCCCCTTTTTCCGAAAAGGCAATCATGAACGAATATAAGTGGCTTGGATAATCATTTCATAATTCATATATTAAAGATTTTAAAAGAAAGAAAATCTATTTAGGGGGCAACATAGTTCAACTTTCCCTTATAATTCCAAATATGTACTGAAAACGCTTCCATTATATATTCCAAAACCCTCTTGTAGAGTGGCACAGATAAAAAAAATCGTCTCACAAATAAAAACATCACAAAGTAACAAAATTATTTTTACTAAGCATTAAGGAAAGAAAGGAAAAGCCTGTTTTTAAACCCATTTAAATAGTTTTTCGGTTTTCAAAAATGTCGCCGATGAAAGGTAGCATATTATTTTACCTGCGAAACACCACGACTTGCAATCGAACCTCAAGACTTTGACATAAGAGACTATATACAGAGTAGATTTAGCATAATTATTCCCCTCAACTCTCCTTCATTTAGTGGCAGGTGCAAAGGTAGCCTTTGAGCTATTAAAGCCTTACGAATCGAAATTGTAAGGTCTAAACCCTTATTTGGTATTACTGTATGGCTGCCCCCCCCCCCCCCCCCATTTTGTTATGAAAGGTTGCGTGCATGAAAAAACGCTGGAGGTCAAATACCAGCTTTGAATTGTATAATTATATCTAACTTATAGCTAAGAGCGGGATAAAAACTCCCCGAGAAGGAGCACAGCCTCAGCCCCATGTAACCAGTCATTAGGCTCGATGACCAACACGTTTTCATAGAACGTAGTGTGTAAAAACAATTATCAATAAAATCCAAAAAAATCTCTTAATTACATGATGTTTACTATATATTTTCAATAAAAAATATATCATAATAATAATTAATTTTATTATGACGTTAAACCCTAGTTATTGTGACGTCATGACCTTTGTTTTAGCTATTTTATTGGTATTTTTTTTCATTCTGTTGGTCTTCTGTGTTTTTCCCTCATGCAACCTTTCAAAAAAGACCCTGGTGCAGACATACTGAATGACTTCTGATTTTTTTAGAGGCTCTGTTATTGGAGACTCCAAATAACACCTTCTTTTTCATTTCCAAGACCTCTCAAATGAATTGGAGGAAGTGTTTGATGCCCGGAACTGATGGCAATTTGATAACACTCATTTGTTTCCCCCTTCCCAAAAATTATGTTTGGTTATGTTAAATAAACTTGAAACACCTTCATATAATATAATTCAAGTCCCCAATAATGGAACCTACTAAGAGTTTAAAATTAAACTTACTTTTAGATATTAAATATACAAAAAAAGTATCTCGCATAAAATATATATTTAGTATCTATCAATCCTTTTGCCAAAGACGCAACTTAGACGTGGGGGTATATGCCCATCTCCTCCGTTTACATTTGAAGTGGACAAGATGAGAGAAAAACATTTTTCATCATGCAATTCTTCTCCGCATGATAAACTATTAGGACCATTTTGTGCTCATATAATCCTGAAATGTATTAACTTTGAAATAATTACATTACTATGTCTTTTTAGGTGTGTCGTGTTTCCATCTAATTAGTATTACGTCAGAGATATGAGGATCGGTAGAGTGACTCGACGTAGATGTACTTTGTCTTTTCTTTGAATATTACTGCTCTTTAAAGACCTTACAGATATTTAAACAATAACTTACATCAGTATATTGGGATTAAAGGTTAGTTCCGCAACAGTTTATTATTTGCTAATACCGGATGATATAAGAACTAAACAAACAAAAAATAACCTACATCCTTTGGACAGCAAATATATAAAATTACACCTTAAAATGAGTAAGATGAGATCTCTTCCGAAGAGGTATTAAACAGGTCTTTCACACAATGGTGAGGTCAAATAAATTTGACAGCATAAGTTTACTTAAGCATTGCCTTACGTTATCAAAAAACAATAGTCCTTAGGGGTTTTCTTGTGGTATTACTTCATGTCATCACAATTTTTTACTTAGTGGATATTTGTATTTATAAATATCTATGTGGAGACTCAGTAGATCGTTGTTGATGCATGCGTTTGTTCCAAAATAGACTGATACAATTTCCCTATCAAACGTCATTATTCTTCCAACAAATAGTTTCTAAAGATAATAATAATCCAAATAATAGAGAGTCAACTCAAAGGATTCAGAAACGGCATGGATGGAAGCCTATGTGAAAATTCACTCAGTATTCTTTAGGATGACATTCTTATCTCAAAGTTAATGCCATTCCTCACAGCCACGAAGGATCGATATAAGCAAGGGTGCAACACACTTGCTCTTCTTGAACGTGATTTACCAAAAAAAAAAAAGAAGCGACATCAATTTGAAAAAGTAGGAGGCAATATGAAATAGGAGCTCCAGGACTTTGTCCGACAGCCATTTCTTAAGCGTACACAATATATCACATTTATATCAGGCATAACCCGTTTTAACCCATGACCCATTTGTAACCCAACTTTGCCATAGTTGTGACAAAAAATGCTTGGGGCTAATTTTTGTATGGGTGTCTCAGATGTGTCCATTTAAGAAGTTTTTGCGTATAAGAAATATCCGAGTCTAAAAAGAGTTCGTTTAGGAAGTATCCGTCTAAGAAATGGCTGTCTAACAAAAGTCAGGCTTTCATATTTTATAATACCAACTGCTTTTAGAAATTATTGCCGCTTTTTATCAAATCATGTTCAAGAGTGGAGTCCAAGTGTTGCATCCTTGTCTATATCGATCCTTTAGCTATTCCACAAACAACAACGTCGATAAACAATCCTCTCTTAACATATTCCAGCATTTAAGCCTTGAATAAGTAATAGAAAAATTTTATACAAATATATCCTGTTCTACATGATGTACATTAGAAAATTATACATACGAGAAATTATAATTTTTTTTTGGTTAAATGTTACCCTCAATAAATGAAAGGTTTTGTGATTATCTTTTTGTCATTGATCCCTATTTATTTTCCTAATATCAGCTTTCGCTTTTAAGCATACAGAATATAATCAAAGCAAAGATAATATAAAGGGCCGAAGCAATTGAAACAAGGAGGTACTTGTTTGCTCTCCACATTGGGGGAAAGAACCGAAGAGAGAGTTAGATAACATATTTATGAAATAGAGAGATAGATGTGACATCATTGTGGCGAGTTGATATGACGTAAGAAGGATAATGATGACGTCACAGCAAAGATCACTTCCTCCACTTAGTGGATCGAATAAAGATATATTTTATTGTATAGGTTTTCCATTAATCCGTATCCGAGCCAATCCCACTTCTCACTTTTTCTTCCATTCTTTCTGTCTGCTCTCTTCCCCAACAATGGAGAACATAACAAATACCTCGAGTTTCAGTGCACCGAATCCTTGCTTTGGCACTCCATATTATCTCTGCTCTTAAGGCATTCAGCCTTAGAACCTTACAAAAAGTGACTTCCTGTATCACACCTGATGTGAACACTCTGTTCAACATATCATGTTATGTGTTATTTCTAGGTGGCGCAAGGAGGAAGAGAAGTAAATTGATAGTTAGTGAATGAGAGAGTTAGGTAAATGTTAATTGCTATGTTTTCTGCAAAAATATCTTCTATGCACCTCATTGAATTAATGATTTATATGACTTACATACATTTACAAGGCATGCGCTTTCGGTTTCCATGAAGTCTTACTTGCATAATATGTTGTCTGATGCTTCACATAATGACCATCTGGAGGCACTAACTTAGAGAATAAAGCTCTATAAAAATTCCTAGTGAAGTAGATTTGAATGAAAATTGCAAGCAGTTTTTGAGTTAAATTGTATGTTGACATTTGGATAATTTCATATACACATTCATCAAATACGTATGTGAATCGGGTTCATATCCATGAGGTTCCTTTGCCCATCAACGACAACGTTTTTTGAGATAATGAAGGTCATTTGAGGCTATCATTTTGTGGGTATTGAGTTCAGTACATAGATAATATGCAATGTGTCCAAGCAATGATTGGTAGCGCATAATATCGGAGTATTGTTGTTTGGGGAAAGACAGCGAGTGAAGGAACGGAAGAGAGAGTGAGACTTAATATTTTAATATTATGAAATAGTGAGTTAATTGACATCATGGCAATTCCTATTTTAAGGAGAAAAATATATTAGATATATGACGTATCAGGAATACACCCCCCCCCCCCGGGTTTTTACCCCCCGTTACTAATACTTCATATCCCTTCAAGTCCACTTATGAAGTTAACTATGTTTTATTGTATCACTGTTTAAAACCTATGTTCCTCATATCGGTCCTATAAACATTTGACCGATATAGGAACATAGGTTTTAAACACACATGCAATTTTGTCATAAAGAAAACATAGTTAACTCCATAAGTGGACTTTAAGAGATAAGAAATATTAGTAACGGAGGGTAAATGGCACGGGGTGATGGTCTGGGGAGTGGTAGTCCTAAACTCGATATATGAAGTCTCACTTCCTTCTTTCTGTGCCTCTCTTTCCCCAACGATGAAGAACACACAAATACCCCGAGTTTCAGCGCTACCAATCAATGCATGCTTTAAATGTGAAGTAAGCCTCCTATGCACTTTTTAAATAAAAAATGGAAGTCGTGGTTACTTAGACTTGAAATAAGCTTTCTATCATCTTTTTATAATTGTAGAACACCCCCAAAAAACGAAGGCCAGTTACCTCAACAGAGACGTCAGTGGTCGATCCAATCATTAGTGACGTCCGTGATTGGCAAACCCAGAAAGGATTTATAAATAATCCTTCTTTCTTAACATATAATAATATTAATAATATATCTGGACATCGATGTGCAGATTGAGCTGTGTTTATAAAAATGACATATTGGTGCCAGCTAATCAGAAATAATCAGATATGTTTTTATAATCAAAGTATACAGGTTTGATTAATGACTCATACCTTTATGATCGGTTAATAATAACAAGTCGAGGTCCAGTCATTATTCAGATACTGCCCCACAAAGTAGAGTCTACAAATTACTATTATTTTTCTCTACATACTTGTGGGGATATACAGCAGAGCATACATACATCGAGTATGATGAGTAAGTTCACCTTGTTCCTCACAAAAAACTCCATCAAGTGTTCACACCTGTGTGTTCCCAATGACAAGGCAATCAAAGCCATCCATTGCTAGAGAACGTCCCCCCAAAGGCATATTAGTTATACTTTGTACATCCGACGACATAGAAAAATTAATATCCTCACCATGCAGCTGGAAATGGAGTCTTTTCATTCGATCAACGGACTACTCAAAGTCGTGGAATTTGTGAGTGTCCCAAGTCGTGAAAAGAATCCATGCATTTTGGCTTAACTAATCTTTTTTGGATTGCCGGATCGATTAAGGGGCCGAGATCAGATTGTAAAGTATATTTACAGGGAGTATGTTCACTATGCAACCTTATCCACAAGAATTGAGACTCTCCTTACAGCAAGCATAATCTTAACATTAATAATATTGATTTTGTCCGCATCCTCTCGTGGCCTTCATTACATCTTCGAGCCTCCTCACGGTGAAGGCGGCAGAGGCCTCACAACTGAACCTTCTCCCCTAACGCCTTGAAAGCTTTGTTGGTCTTGAAGACCGTTGACCAGCCCAGAGTACCTTTGAAATTATTTGATAATTTCCGCCTTATATTTATTTACATTGCAGAGTGTGGCTAACATCATGTTCCTCCTGTTCTGAATCAATTTTCTGCCGGAAGATGAACTCTTTTGCACTGTTTATTTTTACACAAAATTGCAGCTACAAAGGTGCGAAAAATAAATAAGTTTAGACTTACCCCTTAGAGAGTCTCAATTCTAGTGGATCAGGATGTGAAATAAATGTCTTAGGAATTGTATTGGCATGGTTATGATCGGTATGATGGGTTCATTTTGCATGTGTGTTCTTGCCAATCAACTACATGGCTGAAATGAAATGTCAGACCTTACAGTGGATTCCAAGCTATGTTTTTTTTGCCATGGTTGTTATTAAGATGGTTTTAATTAATAAAAATAGCCAAGGAAATTTTCGTTAATGGAGAAATCCCACAGCACACTATCAGCTGAAAATAAGAAGACATATTAAATTAATAAAGTAAGTGGCGTGTCTCCATGGACAATTAGCCACCTACTGCCGCCGCCAACTGGTATGGAAGAATAAGGGATGCTACCAAATGAATGTTTTTCCAGCCGTTTAACTGTACAGGCACACAAATTAATAATTTCTATTAGTACGACAGCCAATATATCGCGGTAAAACCATGTAACACGGAACAGCTGTTCTAGGTTTAAGAGCCATTTGTGCAGTGTTTCATAGCTAATTTGAGGTTGTTTATTGAGCTAGTGGAGTTTCATACAACCATTTAATCCCAATAGATTATTAAATATTTATTATTTATTTATATTTAGGCTTCTCTAAGAATGTGTAAAAGATCAATATTCGTTCTTAGATGCAGAATGGCGGCCTCACAAGACGTGTGTTTTGGTTGATAGGCGACAATTCAAAGTGAGCGCCAAATCGCTAATTACATTGCGAACTCCTATTCAAAGGACTTTTTGTATTGAATGGATGGAGTTGTTAAAAAAACATCATAGCTTATGTATGAACATATGTTATCAAAGCAATTATTTAAAACATCCGCCAATAAATAGTACTTTGCAGGTGCAATATCTATTTTTACTTAGTTTACGTATTTTTTACAGTTGAGTTATAAAAATATCGCATGTTAGTCAAACTCTACTTTGCATATACGAGGGGCGTTCCATTAGTCCGTTCGCGGCCATTGTCGCTCCCAAATGGCTTGACATACGGAAAATTTATTTATCCAATATGAAACCTCTGAGAAAGAAGGTTTAGTGTCTAATCTCTTAAGGTTTTTATTTGTCAACATGAAGGGAGAGAGGGAGGGGAAGATAAAGCATGACAACAATCACCGGCCGAAAAAGTTGCTTGAAAATGCCGGCTCCAAGAAACGTCATTGTGGACGCCTTCAATGCAGGCCTTTCCATCTCTGAGGCCTTTGACTCTCTCAAAGCCATCTACAGAAACAAGCCAAGCCTCCGCAGAGTCATTCAAAAGGTCTTCAAAGACCTTAGGGATGGCAGAAATGGGCCGGACAAGAGAAAGCAGAATCGGAAGCCCAGGCTCTAAAGAACTGAAGAAAACATCAATGAAGTCAAAAGCATTCTTGACGATGACAACGAGTGACTGTGAGGGAGATCCACGAAGCCATTGGTCTTTCCCAAAGGACTGTCCACAGGATACTGAACTAAGACCTGAAGGGCAAAGGTGTTGTGCTAGTTCCTCACCCACCCTATAGTCCAGACCTTGCACCTTGTGACTTTTGGCTCTTCTCTCATCCCAAAAAAGAGCTTGGAGGATCTTCATTTGAGTGTGTGGAGGACTTGAAGAATTCTGTCGGCCGCATCTTCAGAGCCAACCCCAAAGAGAGCTTCACAGAGACATTCAAAGAGAAGTGGAAGAAGAGGTAGAATGATGTGATTGCTTGCAATGGTGACTACATTGAAAAGTGATAAAATAAACCTCCCGTATCTCAAGCCATTTCCGAGTTACAGTAGCCGTGAACGAATTAATGGAACGCCCCTCGTAATTTAATTGTATTAAAATAAGTTATAGAATCATTGCAACTACGGCAAACGGAGCAGTTCTAGAATCAAAGGGAATTTTAGTATCTGGAAACGTTGAAGTCTTTTTTGATGCTATTTTTCTTTTATTTTAATTTATTGTCGAATTAAACCTTCAAGTCATATATGTAAATCAATACATTTCACTGGTATATTTGATAAATTCTTCACTAAAGCCTTTAAAGGTAAATATTTTGGAAGCAGTAGGGCTACACAAGCTAACTGATATATAAACTGTAAATAAACTGATTTTTTTATAAATAAACTTTTTTTTACTCACGTTGATCAACTATTATTTTTTTAAAGTTCATTTGGGCCGTTATATCTTAATATAACACAATTTTCATTGGTGCCACTTGAAACAGACACTGCAAATGAGATTTTAGGGGCCAAATTTAAAAATAAATATTTTTTTCTTCGATATTTTATACCTTAAATAACCAGGAAAAATGTTTTCTCAGAAAAGAGTACAATTTGAAGAAGTCATCCAAGTTTCGAATTGGATCAACTATGCTTTTGATAATTATTATCGTCAAAGAGAGGTTGAGGAATGCAAGTGGATGTCAGTCACTCAATTGACGCACATGATTAGGAATGGAAATCTGGAGCTTAGCCTTGGTGCTTACAGATTCACCGACTGTTTTTTGGCTGTGAAAAAGAGAGAGAGGGTAAAGAGAGGGAGGGAAGGAAACTTTTTCTTTCTCCCTCTCTTTCCTCCTCTTTCTTTCTCTCTCTCTCTCTCTTTCCTTCTATCTCTTCTTTACCCTCTCTCTTTTTCACGGTCAAAAACAGTAATTTCCATTTTTTGTTTTTGGCCGTGAAAAAGAGAGAGGGTAAAGAAAGAGATAGAAGGAAAGAGAGAGAGAGAGAGAAAGAAAGAGGAGGAAAGAGAGGGAGAAGAAATTTCCATTCCTACATATGATTAGTCTAATTATTAATTTTCTTAACTTATATTTTTATATTCATAAATATTCCTAGAACCCTAATACGTTTTTCCCATTTGGTTCAATAGAATTGTAGTATCTTTATGAATATAAAGCCGCGTTATAGCGTGTAAATCGAACCTAGGACTCTTTTTCAATGAGTTTGACCCTAATTGACCCCTTCCTCTAGGGAAGAACATAGACCCTCAACAGTAAAAGTTGAACACGCCTATATATAAATGTTCATTTTCAGCTCCTGGCCTATACGATTCTTCTTATGGCTCGACTGGGTGGTCGGAGTCATTATTATTATGAGCCCTATGAGTTCGGAACAAGTGGAACTGCTTTCTTCGTTGTGGGCGTCCTTCTGGCCTACTGCATCATTTTACCCGGAGAGATCCTTACCTATTGCCTCGGCGCTCATCTAACAATTTTGGTAAGTGTTATTGTTATTATGTACTTTGATGTTTGTGAAATTATATCTAAGACAGCTTCATTATCTTTAAGTTATATATTAGTTATGTCAAGCCCATCAATGGGCCTAGCTTTTTATGTTGGCACCCCTTATTTATTTATATATCCACGATCAGGCACGTAGGGTAAAGTACTAGAAAGTGAGACACTGACGTCATCAGCCAAATTTAAAAACATGAATTCCTACTGATGACGTCAGAGTGATGATCCATTTATAATCTTACTAATAATTAGAGATAGAGAAAAGGTGGTGAGTTTTGATTGGTTGAAAAGAAAGGGGAGGGAAATATAAAAAAGAAGTTGTTATCATGCTAAAAAATATCACTTTCCTCACATGGCTATTGAGGAGTGAACATCAGGTATTCAGAGAGAATAAATTCATCCTTCAAAATACTCTTCTTCATGGGTCCATGTCATTGTGGATTCCTTTAATAGACTCCTCCGCTTCCACCTATTAATATTAATCAGAGCTGTGACTACCGAATGTAAATCGGTATTTAGAACTGGAAGCGCATTTAATATCGGACAACGATTAACAAAAGACAGTTAAGGAAATAATTTTTTGCTATTGCCTTCCATTTCCTTCAAAATCCGAGTGCATATGATTAATATAAAAATAACAAGTATTAAATTTCAAATAATCTCTATAAGAATTATTACAAATTATGTACTTAATTGTCTTTTGTTATATGTCATATGCAAGTCACAGAGCAGATACATAGATTTATTTTTCATTCTTTCTTATCTACCGCACGATCGATATTCAGTAGATATATCAAAATACCGAATCGGCGGTACCGTATCCCAGCTCTGATATAAATTGAATAGAGCAACAGTTCAATCTAAATAAAAAGAATGTTTATTCGCTCATATCTGTCGATAAATATCATCTCTATTACATACTATCGGACGTAGAAAAAGAAAGAAAACAGTTTTATCAAATGAAAGACATCATATTTAATTGCGAGTTTGCGAGGAAAAAGGTTTTTGATATCCCTATTTAATATATTACATTTGTCGCACTGTGGATTCGTTACCTTCTATTATATTGTTTTTTGTTTTATGGACACCCGACTCGGATAGACGATTTCTGAGCAGTCCAGAGCACTTGTTCCAATGCTTAAAAATGCTTGAAATTCTGCCTTGACTATGTTTCTTCATGTAGAGTTTAACATTTAATCGGCATCCTTAATTAAAAGCTTAAATAACGTTTAAAAACTAATACTCCAGATTCGACTTTCTGCATCTTAAAATCCCCATGACTATTAAATATCCACCAGTATTTTAATCATAAATAAACGATGCAACTTA
This sequence comes from Caligus rogercresseyi, assembly GCA_013387185.1. Taxonomy (NCBI): domain Eukaryota; kingdom Metazoa; phylum Arthropoda; class Copepoda; order Siphonostomatoida; family Caligidae; genus Caligus; species Caligus rogercresseyi. The sequence goes on along the minus strand of CP045907.1, from coordinate 4,158,484 downwards.
ATGTCCATAAGTACATTGAATAGAAACGTATTTGAGATAAATGCGAATTTTTTGAGCCATTACTTAATCATACGTGGATTTATGGGTTTTTTTTCTCCTTCCAATCGGATTCTTATTTGGGTCACTGCACATTATTTTCATTAGGCTGCATTAATATATGCAGATGAATGAGAATGCTTCAATTCAAAGGATGGATATCAAGGGATTACTCTTATGAAAGAAGTGCTTTCAATGAATATAGGAAATCCTTTGATTTCTTATTGCTTATAATTTGTCAAAAAGTACCCTTTTTGTGCTTTAAAAAAAATATTATTTAGGACAAGGGAAAAAATTGACTTCTATGAAACGTGATTGGTTGAAAGAAAAAAAGAGTGAAGAATTATAAACAACGTTGGCATACTCTAATAAAGTTTTACTCATAGAGATATAAAGACATAGAGGGCTTATTGGATTCTTCAGAGAAATACACCATACTGCCCAATATAAACAAATATTTATATCTCTATGATCAACTTACGATGACGTAGTACATATTACTTTGTTTAGTTTAGGCACAGGCGACAGCTGAACGACGATGTTTATCTGTTATTGAAAGGAATAAGCTCTCTATATCTTTATATCTCTATGGTTTCTTCCATAGAGATATAAAATATAGAGAGCTTATTGGACTCGTCAGAGAAGTACGTCATTGTGTCAAGAATATAGCTGAACGATGTTTCTCTGCTATTGGAGGGAAGAGAAATACGTCATTGTGTTATGTTTATATCTCTATGATTCTATCTCTATGATCAGCTTACGATGACGTAGTATCAATTACTTTGTTTATAGTGGACACACAGAAACAATAGAACGCTGTTTCTCTGCTATTGAAGGGAATCAGCTCTCTATATCTATGGTTTCTTCCCGCTTACGTCATTAAATTCAATGATGACGTCAAAAAAATAATGAGATATCTGACGTTTCAACTATCCATACTTGTATTATATATTGTATATATATCTTGTTCCAACTACTTCTTCTAGAAAAACCCTTCACTACTTGTGGCGTCACAAAAATGTTCTCATTTAGAGAGTAGAAGAAGGTGACACGCAAGAAACGGACGAAGTGATGGAAGAGTCGTCTAACGACCGCCAACAGTATTTTTCATATATTTCAATTCTTTAAGAGGTCAATAATAATTGCGTAAAATACATAATATTTGGGCTGATGAACAGAATTCTTTTTATGGAGACTCAGCCATAATCAAAAAATGTATTCTTACATAAATTATAAATATATTTTTCAACAAAGTTCATAGAGAAAATACTTTGACATATTAAGGTAGGTTGTAATTTAGAAGAAACAATAAAAAACCATTTTTATTCTTGGCCGCAGGGGCTTATATTTCAGTATGTAGTATTGAAAAATAATCATCACGAATACATAACGGTAAGCGTCAAATATCAAAAGAGGTAACGTTAGAATTGTATAACATGAAATAACAATATTCCTAATAATGATAAAAAAACACGACAGCAATGGGTTATAAATAAATTATTTGAGTTTCATATATATATATATATATACAATTCATAATTGTTGGAGAACTTTAGAATACAAGGAAGCGATGGATATCATTTCATCTTTGATTGTTCTTTTTTTAACCATATTTTAAATTTTATTCATGGTTTGGAAATGTATTTTGAAAACCAAATGTCTTCAAAATCATCAGGAACGTGAGTCCAAAAAGTAGCATATCCTGCCACCACCAATAAAATATTACTCGTAACACTGAGAAGCCATTATCTTCTATTACTTTCTTATGTTTCAGGAATTATTTCTCTCGGGGATTGGAGGGATTTTATACGGAATAGCCGGGGGATTCACCATCTACAACGCACATCATTTTTCTGGAAAATACTATGACATCGGAACGGCCATTGGGAGTCTTTGTATTATCATGGCCATTGCCATGATTGCAGACTTCCTCGTAGGACTCAAGAACACTAAAGTCACAGTGATTCAAACTCGAACACTTTAAGACTCTCTGTACAAAAATACACTTAAAGAGCTTAGAAGGAAGAAGGGTGACATCATCAAAGTACAAAGAAGATGAAAAATAGTTTTATTTTTTCTTGTCACATGACAAACGTTACACCGCCATTCAATACATCAAGTCAAAAAATAATATATATTGTCCGCAAAGCAAAAAAAAAACTTGATAAGGTCAACTTCTTTTTATATATGTATTTTTACTTTTTTTAATATCTTACATATTTCTTTCTAGTAAATTTAGTTATCGTTTTATATCGTTTTACCTATTTGTTGTATCGTTATAAATGACCATGCTTATGTTTCGTACGTTTCTTATAAATATTTGTTTATATAATAAGACAAATGTAATATATATATATATATATATATATATATATATCTGAATGGCTCCTTATTTCATCGTCAGTTGACAGGATCAATCCGTGATCCTTTAAAAAGGAGCATCCGAGGTCTTTTTTGCATGAGTCTAGAGACTCATCATTCCATCTCTGACGTCACGGAAAATAGATCAGTGCATAGAGCAAGGCTCAATCATAGAGACATATAAAGACATAGAGAGTTTATTGAATTCTTCAGAGGCTACGTCAATTGCCCAAATTAAACAATCTTTCTATGATCAACTTACGATGACGTAGTCAAATTACTTTGTTTATATTGAGCAAAAGCGACAGCCGAACGATGTTTATCTGCTATTGAAGGGAATAAGCTCGCTATATCTTTATATCTCTATGGGCTCAACACATAGGTACCTTTGTTATAGTCAAGTTCAATTTCTTTAATTTCCAGCAGGATAACATTTTTTAATATAAATATTATTATAATGGCTAGATTTGTGGAACAATTCAACTCACCCTGTTCTTTTCTTCTTTATCAGCATCTACTGCGTTGATCTTTTCTTTTCTTCTAGGCTCTTGACGTAAGGGGATGAGTCCATAGAGATATAAAGATATAGAGAGCTGATTCCCTTCAATAGCAGAGAAAAGGCGTTCTATTGTTTCTGTGTGTCCACTATAAACAAAGTAATTGATTACTACGTCATCGTAAGCTGATCATAGATATATAAACATAACACAACAACGTATTTCTCTTCCCTTCAATAGCAGAGAAACATCGTCGTTCAGCTATATTCTTGACACAATGACGTATTTCTCTGACGAGTCCAATAAGCTCTCTATATATTTATATCTCTATGGATGAGTCCCCTCTACACATTTTGTTACTTGAGTGAAGAGCAAATTTATAATTAAGGGTTCCTTTAATTTTTTTATATATTTGTTAAGTCTTTTTACTGAACTGAATCACCCTGCATCTTGTTTTGTTTCCTTAGAGAAAGATCCCACCCTTTTGTTGTTAATGTATTTATAATAATCCCTTTGTTTGAACATGTATAACTTAATTAAAGCCCATGAAATGTATTTATTTTATATTATTTCAAAATATAAATCTTTTTTAATTAGAGTATTTTATTTAGAAGCATTTCATTTTTGCAGGCGTAACTTTTGTGAAAACTAAACATCTATTTTTTATGTGTGAATAGAGCAGGGAATACTATAGCCTGTGGAAGTCCTTCCTTTTATGTCAAAAGTATAACTACCTTCGTAAGAAAAGGAGTGAGTTTCTAATATGAACTCCCTCCTTTTTTTACGAAAGTAGTTAAACTTTTGACATAAAAAGGAAGGAGTTCCACTTCCACAGGTTATAGTACCCCCTGGAATAATACACTATACATCCGTTTACACAATTTTAGTTTGTTTCTAGGGGATCATTAGTCATTTTGTGTGTCACAGGTGTGTTAATGTGCTCCTGCTGTGCTTCATAGTTCTTTAGTCCCTTGATGTGTTTACTATGCAATTGGGCAATGTTATTTTGAGAGTAAGAGGAGGTCAAAGAACCTTGGAGGCTTTTTTAAAGGCTTTTTATATATAAGTGAGCCTTCACTCTTAATATTGAAAAATAGCATTCTCCTCCTGATGCACTCCCTAATCATTTCCTTGTCTTTTCTTTTGCCCAATAAATTGTATTCGGTCAATATACAGTTCTACGAATAACTATAAACTATTTTACAAATTTTGAATATAAGGTATAATCTTTTTAAACGCGAGAATATTCATAAAAAATCGAAAATAAAGGGAGTGCAATAACTCAATAGTAGGAGCCTGTTCGACTCTCAATGTTGAAGGTTTGACTCCACCCGAGATGGGGGTCAATTTTGGTCAGCCTAATTGATAAGATCTTAGGCTCGATGGTCTACTTTAAACGCTAGATTGCTTATTCATATTCAGTCGGATGTAAATATGCAAAAACAGAGAATATTTGTAAATTATTTCCTATTACGACATTTTTTCAATGACTTGGGAATAAATATGTAAATATCACACATATATAGTATACTAATATAATGAATACTATATAACCTATCTAAGAAAACATCACAGCTATTATGGTCAGGCCAAAACATAATAGTTTTATCCATTTTTCGTTCAATCATGAGGAAAACTGGCTTGGAAGATGTCAAAGTCTCATCAAACTATTGTGGACGACACCTAATTTGCAAAGACTAAGTAAGCCCACGTACAATCTCTTCAGAGTCCCTATTCTCACTCAGGGTCGGGTTTTTGCTATGTGCAATGTGGGCGACTGCCCAGGGCGCAATCTATTTGGGAGCGCCCCTCCCAAAAAAATCATCAGTTTTTCTACTCATCAGCATCAATCATACAATAGCAGAACACAATTTCGTATGATGATTTGCGTCAAAGAAGGCAAGAAAAGTCAGATTCAGTTAATTATAATTAATAATTTAGTACTTTTTTATTTTATTCATTTGTGTTTGTCTAATTAAAAATGTTGCAGTTCACATTGGTGCTTACACTTTATATTATTTGTTATTTAATTCAATTTATTATTATTATATTAACATTATTTCTTGTTAAGATGTTGTAATCAGTGTTATTTGTAACACTGAGGGGGATGAATAACACTGATTACAACATCTTAACAAGAAATGATATTAATATAATAATAAATTAATTTTTTTTAAATAATGAAGTGTTCGCCCAGGGCGTAAAAGTAGCCAAGACCGCCTCTGTTCTCGCTAACGGTGACATAGCCCTGTGGAACGCTTTAACGAACTGCTCGGAGCGCCCACAATGAACAAATGTTGTGTCACCACTCCTACCACCCAAAGGTGTTTGTATTCTTCAGTAATATAATTTCATTAAACTAATATATATTATTTAATGCATATACAGTAGTTTATCCTAAGGGTCTTGTTATCTTTTATTCCGAAATGCTATAAATGAACACTAAATCTCTTGGTAAGCCAGTTTAACTCACTTCAAAACATAATAAGAGGATATTTTAAATGATGATTGATGCCATGAGGGACAAGAAACACGTATCTATTTATTTGAATCATATTTTTGTTCATCCTGAAACTTATTCGATACTAAAAAGCATAACAAATGGATTTATTTAACAAGGTAGGTTTGGGATTAGTGTAAAAAAAAATGGTGGCATAGAAGGCTTTTAGGGCCTCATAACATTTATGCATCATAAGACAACGCTGCGGTTCAGGTCATCCTCAACGACCTGGCTCGAACGTTGAATGGAGTGCGGCGAAGCGACCGGATCAGGTGTCGGACCTCTTGGACCGTTGCAGCCTCCCAACGGTGAACGAGGTTGTCACCTCCCAATCGGCAATACCGTCTGGAAGGTCTCCAATGACCCACCTTCCCACTCGCCGAACTGCTCGTCGGTCACGACGAAAGAACGAGAGGGGCAGCTCTCAATCTAAAGAAAGCCTCAACGTCGCGAGTGTGGCCGCCAAGACATGGCAGATGCCTGTGAGTTCATCACCGGACCTTCGCGACGCACAAAACTTTAGTGGAAGCACGGCAACATGCGAAAATCTTAGGAAGGTGGGCTCGTGGAGCTGATTCCTAGTCGAATTTTAAATCTCGTCCGGGATTGGTTATTCATTTAGAGTGTGGTTTTTTTAAAATTTCTTTGATTCTTCCCCAAGAAACATCCTAGCACTTTGGCTAGTCGGGATGTCAGAATTAAAAAAAGTTTACAATGTATAAATTATATATAAAAACTATATAATTCGAACAAACTACAATATAAATATATAATTAAAAACAAAAGGTTTCTTCGAATAAAAAAAAATTTATTTATTATTATTTAAATTTTATTGCTGTGTTCTTTTTTTTAAATGTTTATAGTAGCTCGACAATGGAGCTAGGAATTTTTATAGACTTGAGTTTTTAAGTTCCCTGAAAGATATCATTACTACTACTACACTACTACACTATTGATGATATAATTGGAAACTATTTTTCCACTTTTAAAATATTTTGTACAGACTTTGGATAAGCCTCACATTCAAAGGAGAAAAAACTGTAAACATTAAACAACGAACCTCAAAGGGCTAATAATCTCTAAGTGACTTTTCTATCAACCCCAGTTATTATTATTTTTTAATCTCAAGAGCAAATATTGAAATTGTGGGAGACTGAATACCAGACAATGTTAGTTTTTACATTCAGCAATATGACAAAAGATGATGCAAGACCCACGATATTGGCATGCAAACCTCAAATCTGTTTGTTTTTGTGGGATTGATAAAAAACATTATGAATTTCCAAGAAAATTTTTTTTTGAATAATAAAGTGCTTCCCTGACACTATAAAACTAAATATCATTGGGGCGTCCTTCCGTTTATCTTCTAAGTACTATTTTTCGCATTATAATGAAAACAGGGTCATGCAGGGCCAATTGATCTAGTCATATATAAATGAGATATATTCAGTATATAAGGAAAAGTTAAAACAATATATATATATATTCATTTACTTTCAATCCCTGCAAAAATATTGTACATCAAGTTCATATCTTATCTCAAAGAAACGAAGCTGCGGTAAATTCTTTTGGCAACTCAAACTCTACGACACCTGAATTCCATACAGACGAGATCATTTCGCTAAATATGGCGTTCTGGGCACTACTACTAGCCTTTTACCTCCCTTTCAGTCCCCCTTCCCTCGCTCAGAGAAGGAATTCCAACTGTGACTTTGATCTGGGCCTAATTGGATGGAGGATCCGACTGATGGCCTCTGCTATACTCTATTTGACTCCTCCACTCTTGACTGGTTTGGAGCAAGGCCTCATGCGAGGAGCTTGGCTCTGGATCCGATAACAGGAAGCCTTGTCTCTATTCGAAACCCTGAAAAACAATTGTTTTTCCAAAGTAAGATAAATACTAAAATCACCAGTGCCTTGGCAATAAAATGAAATTGTATATTTATTGAATGAGACCGCCAGATGTGTTTTTAAGTACATTGGAAGTGTCATTGATATATTAAGGCGTACCAAAAATAATGAAAATTGATGGAGAATCGCTTACGTTTATCTTGTAACGCTCTCTTGATTTTAATAGTAATTTTACATGTCAATATGTTGTTGTTTTTTAGCTTTGCATCTGTGAACTCAAAGTATACGCCACATCCGAGCAAAATCAAGCAATGAACATTTGTCCAATGTGACTAAAAACTTTGTTTAAATGTAGTCCATAACGAATATCTTCAATATGATTTTTTTTAATAAAAGCTAAATCAGTCTATAATATAAACTGAACGTTTGCTTAGTCTATTCATTCTAACGTGGCTTAAACTATGCTTAAATTGTTTAAAAGAATATCTCCTACTATACATTTTACATAGTTACAAATACTGAACTTTAATTTTAATGCACACATGTAATGGTCATTCCATTTACATGTTGTCTAACACTACATTTTGTATAGGAACGGGTCTATTTTTCGCATCAACAATAAAATAATCACTAGTTGCCTTGTAATAGCCAAGTTGATATCTTCAGATCACTTCCCGGTGTTGGCAGATGAAGGAACCTACTGGATTGGCTTGGCAAATGTTGATGGCCTCGCCTGGAGTGATGGATCCCCTGTCAGCTTCATCAACGCAAAGCATCCAAATAAGAATGAGTGCGGTGCAATATCAGTAGAGTACCAAACGGAGGGAAATGGAGGTTCCTTCCTTGTGATCAGGGAAAGGTTCCCTACATTTGCAAGCTTAAGGGTGAATTTGTCAGTGTATCTTGAAAGTATAATGAGTATTTTGTTTCCACCCAGGAAAGGAATATAAGGAACTTCCCTCGCCATCAAAGAGCAGTAAGTTTACCCGTGCATTTTTGTGTTTTAAAAATGTAGGCTGTTGAAAAAAAATCAAACAAAGGCTTTCCTGAACTTTTAAAGTGAATCCTACAAGCATAAAAAAGAATTTGAAATGTCCCATGATTGACACAATACTTTTGAAATTGTATAGGACGAATCTGATCCTATGGAAAGTCCAATACTTTCATGACAAACATGAAATCCAATGAATGATGAAATATTAACTGATCCATGTAGTTTTCATAGAATAGTTAACTTTTTCCTGCTTTCAATGATTGTTTTTAGTATATTAGCACGAAGCTGAATTAAACTCAAGATTATTAATTTACGTTTTGACCAAATTAACATTAATGTACTTGTTTAAAATATGCTAGAGGGTTTTTTGAGAAGACAAAAAACTATGAATTGTACTGGCTATTAAAAAATATTAGGAACTTATAGAAAGTTAAGGATTATAAATTTGTAGAGTTAAGTTTCAAGCCTTGTGCTTCAAATACATATTATCATTTGTAAAGGATTTCTATCCATGTGTATTTAGAGTGTGTTTTAGAAATTAAAGTATCAAAATCTAAAATCCTTTTCCGTCATGAATTACGGTTGGATGGTGGTAAGAATATTACTACTTAATGCGAAGTTACGTTCATTGTCCTTCGAAGAAAGTCATAATTAATACTGGAAGAAATATTAATATTTTGAGTACATATTTTGATGCACTCTATAAGCAATATATTTTTTTACAATTGTAGTGCAAAACTGTTTTTTTATAAAACCAAAAAATATTTTCATATATTACAAATGTTACATTATATAACATCAATGCATCAAAACTCATTTTTTGAAGCAGTTTTATAACTATCTAGAAGTAGCCCTACGAATTTTTTACACAAGGAAATAATATTGCAAAATATTATTGCCCCTATCCCAGGGATCGGCTCCCCAAAATGTTGAAAGAGCCATAATGGACCCAATTTTTTTTTATGTGTCTGGAGCCGCAAAAAATGTAATTCCTTATACAACCTTCATACGGTGCACATTTTGGTCCTTTATATTTTCCTATCCCATCTTTTCACATTTTTTTATGTTTTGGAAAAGCTCCAGGGAGCCACAAAGGCAGCTCTAAAGAGCCGCATGAGGCTTTAGAGCTGCGGGTCGTCGACTCCTGCCCTATTTAATATAACTCATGCTGGAAAAGGATTTTAGATTACGGCAAGTTAGTTTTCTGAGATACACTCTAATGGGTATGTGATATTCTCGGACCGATCCTACCGATTGTGTTATCCTCGGATGGTATGAATAAAGTTGGACAAGGCGGAATATTGAAACCAAGTGATCTTTATTACTCCAATGTAGATCAAAGAGTGAAGACCCCAATATAAGGAGTCAGTCTCTTTATAGTAAAATATCGGAGGGGAAGTATACACAAAAGAGTCTTTCAAGAGTAAAGAGATGTACACAAGCAAAGAGTCTTGCTTGAGCAAGAGTAAAGAGATGTACATAAGCAAAGAGTCTTGCCTGAGCAAGAGTAAAGAGATTTACACATATGAGTTATACATATTATTACAGTGTACATAAATGAATAAAGAGCTACTGGCGAGGCCAACTCTTCATGCTGAGGGCGCGGGTTCGACTCACGTGAGGGGAAGGGTAATTTTGGTCGACCTCATTGATAAGATCCTAGGTTCGATAAACTATTTTACACACTATTATGTTTTAATATCCACACGGATGTTATTGCAATTCTATGGAACCAAATGAACAAATAAATGCATTTATATGAGTTTAGGATACATGTGAAAAAAATATCAATATTTTACAATTAATATATTCGAATTCAGTATATCTAACGTTACTTATTTAGATGACTGCCCACAAAACATGATCCGGAGCGGCTCACAGTGCTTTTTCATATCCACGAAAGAAATGTCGTTTCGTGAAGCAGATTCCTTCTGCCGACAACGGGTAGATGGGGGAACCCCAGCAATCATAAGAGATAAAAAGACATCCGATGAAATAGAGCGTAAAAGACCCGAGCTTCTAAAAGAATAACAATCTTATTTGACTGGTCTACATATTTTCTCTTCAGCTTATCTTTTGTACAAAAGCTATTGGATCGGCTTAACGGATAATGATTTGGATGGTAAGTACGTTTGGTCAGACGGAGATCCCTTGGATATATCGGATTTTTCTAATTGGGAATCGGGAGAGCAGTCTACAAATGAAAAGCACACAGAGAGTTGCGTTGTGGTGAAGCACCTTTGGGATGGAGATCCGAGCGCTGTGAGCAAAAGCGATTGATATTATGTTCCATGGAGTACAGTTACGTCATTCAAATACTTTACATCTATCAAAAATGATAATAATAATAATATTTTCAGGCGTGTGTCCCTCAACCTGGAGTCTCTACAATAACCGTTGCTTTTATCTCTCAAAAGAGACATCCTCTTGCGACTCTGCAGAGAGCCAATGCCAAAGCCTCTTTCAGATGCCACCTTATCCAGTATACATAATCACCATGAAAACGAATATCTGCAGGGGCAAATTCCTTTGGTTTCCTCCGGTGTTTGGTTGGGCCTGAGTAAAGAGTCGAGTCAAGACCCTTATATGACTTGGAGTGATGGATCCAGCTTGGACTATATGAACTTTATGGAAGTAAAACAGGATTCTGAGGGGAAGGAATGCGTTCAAATGAATCGGGAGGGGCTCTGGGCATCAAGGAAAGATACGGAAAAGAGCTTGTATAGTTGCTCTACATATGCGAGTAAGACTTTGTTTAAGTGAAGTATGTTTTATTACCAATACAAAGAACCATGTTCTATTACCGGTCAGTACTTTATTATTTCATGATTTTATATACTCGTTCAAAAATATCGAAACATGATTTTAAGAGTGCTTCGAATCTCAAATTTAATCATTACATTTAAAATCGTTACTTAATCCCATCTTCAACTCATTACAGCGCATTACATGACCTGTCCACCTGGCTGGATCAGATCAAAGACAAGCTGCTATATCCATATAAAGAAAAGCATTTCCTATCAAGATGGCGAGACTAGATGCCAGAATATGGGAGGCTATTTGGCCGAAATCGGGACGGAGGAAGAAAATGATTTTATCGGAACTGAAATCATAGGTAGGATTTAAAAAATCCTGTATTACAAGATTTAAATATGAGTTTGATATCATCCAATTTCTAGGATACAGTAGGGATGAGACTTGGCTGGGTCTGAGTTCACTTAAGTCCATAGGAAACTATTATCTCTGGAACCACAAGACGGAGATGACCTTTGATGACTGGGCAGAGGGTTATCCACCCATGGAGGAGAATGCGGGTCTCTGTGTGGTTTTCAAGGACTCCTTTAGGGGTAAATGGAGCACCAAGGCCTGCGAGACAAAGACCGCTGTTCTTTGTGAAAGGCCCATGGAAATAAGTGATTTGCCACCCGCCAATGATGTTGGATGTAGCCATGTAAGTATGAACCATAAAACATTTTTTGCCGTTTGAACGAAGATATCTCCGAGGTCTAAAAAAATTCCTGTCGCTAAAAATTGATATGTTTGCAAATTATACTATTTAGCAACTTCAATGGTGCCCATTTCTATGATACATAATATATAAAGAAATCTCATATTGATTCGAATACAACCAAAAGTGACTTATCGATATTTAAGATGTTGGATCCAGAATGTTAATAGAACTCACTAGACCAACCGTATATATTGTGGAGACAGTATTCCGGATTACCAAATCAAGTTATTTCCCCTCATGGATAAATATATATATTACAGATCCAGAGGCCTACTTTTATTAAATTCAAAACCATAGAGATATAAAGATATAGAGAGCGTATTCCCTCCAATAGCAGAGAAACATCGTCGTTCTGCTGTATTCTGGACACAATGACGTATTTCTCTGAAGAATCCATAGAGATATTAAGATATAGAGAGCTTAGTCCCTCCAAGAGCAAATTTTTATTAAAATTACCTTCTTATCAAGGTTAGTAATAATCATTATAATGTTTATAATAATAATAATAAATCTCTGCTACGTGCAGAGATGATTAAGAAAAGCCTTGTTAATTTTATTATAGTATAGAGGCACAATCCAAAAATGACAGTATTTCCAATTGACAAAAATGCATTTGGCGGGCAATTCGAGGGCAGCCATTTTGAGAGGCCCAGCAGGAATAAATCCTAGAACCAGGGGTGGAGTGGCCAGTGTGTACCGGGACTATTCCCGGTGGGCCGTCAAGAAACATAAACGGCCGTTGACAGCCTCCCAATGGCATATTGGGGCCTGTATAAGGCCGGCGAGGCATAATTGTCCCGGTGGAATAATTCTTCCCACTCCGTTCCTGCCTAGAACATCTTATAGGTATATACCATTGAGGAGCCTAAAAGTACTTCCATATCCCATACTTATATTATTTCATTATAACTAAGAGCTACACCCTAAAACACAACCACAAAAAACTTATTTGCCAGTGCTCGTATGAGCTCATTTATAGCACATATGAAGTGAAGTGAGGCTAAAGGAGGACATCCTTGTCTACAACTTTTCTTTTGTAACATTGAATCATGTTCTTACCATCCAATGAAATGATAATCATTATTTAATGATGCTTTATAGGATTAAAAGTAGGCTTAGGAAAAAATGTCTTTATCGATTTTAAAATATGATGATGGCCAACGGAATTCAATAAAGTTTGTTCAAAATCAATAATGATGGACAAATTAGTCATTTAAGTGGAGTGAGTCCCTGGCTATATGGACGTGTCGCGAAAAGTCCGTATATTTTTTAAGCTTCATCCTATATTTTCATATTAAAAACTGGCCCTTTTTGTTAGTTAAAACTCTAGATATAATTACTTAAGCATAATTATTTTATTGTTATTTCAGTTCTCAAGGAATACTTAAATAAATATTTTATGGTCAAATGTTCACAAAAGAATCAAACAAACATTATTATAAATTTGCAATCATACACAGAATTCAATTATCTACAAAAGCATCCGGATTAAAAAAGTAGTGTATTTTTCTTTACAAATTATCTTTTAGTTTAATAAAAAATATGTATTATAAAATGTTTATCAGAATATCACTTTTATTAAAAAATGTCCCAATCGTGTAGCAAAATTTAAACAAATTAAGTGATAAATTAGAAAAGATAAACACAAACGTGGATCCAACAATTCCGTAAAGCCCTATAATTATAAAATAAATTTATGAAATAGTTCATGCCAGTGATATTTGGAAGCAATGGCGGAGAAAAATACAGCCTAGGAAGAAATGACCAAGATAGAAAAGGAAGTTGATGACTCTTGGAAAAACGGCCAAGTAAATCTATTAACAACAACAAGGAAATCATTTTCTATAATTGCTAAAATATTCCACTCAAAAATTGCCTATCCATGTATTTGGGCCATTTTCCCCATGAGACATAATTTTCCTTTTCTATTTGGGTCCTACTCTCCTGTCCATTTCTTCCTAAGCCATATTTGTCTGATCCAATTCTTCTGGACACCATAGTGCAGGGATGGGCAAACTTTTTGACTTACGGGCCTAAATGTCAGCGCGCCATCTATTGGTGAAAGACGGTATTGTACAGACAAGACGTAATGAACGATTTGTGAAGCATTATTATATTATTTACTGGATAAGCTCTGCGGGCCGGATTAAATTTTCTAACAGGCCGTATACGGGCGGCGGGCCTTAGTTTGCCCATGTCTGCCATAGTGAGTACAAAAACAAATTAGAAAATAGTAACTTGCAGATTAAGACTTGACTATTCTTAATCGTCTCATTTCTTATTTTCGAATTCGATTTCTTTTGTGAGGACCCTCTCAGCGGATTGCATCCTGGGCTATTTAGTTGCAATTTTAGCTTGCCAAGATTGATCGTAAATTCAGCAACATGCCCTTAACTCCCGTACCTGTAAGTGCTTAATGACACGATGCCTCATTCCGCTCAATCTCAACACATCAGTGCCTCCGTTTGAACAAATGAAGGGAAATGACAGCAGTCAATTTTTAACGTTCAATAGATATGACTACGCGTTACAAGGGATCCAACAGGAGGGGGTTTCCTCTCTTTCCCCGTAAGATGAGATACTTCTGTAGTAAATGCAACCAAAGCCATATCAGCTGTGCTCATTGACCGATTCGAAATTCGATTCGGACGAATCATGTTGTAATCCTTAAGATCTAGTAATCTCATGGGCTCTTCAACTAAATTCAATTTAGTGACTCATTTATGCCCTTTAAAATATAACATTTCCTCTTTTCATTTATCATATCTCTGTTATAATGATTGAAACAAGTTTGCTCAGATTTATGAAGAGGAAGAAAAAAACTCTTGTAAGGTTAGATTTGCATCATAGTCGAGATAAATTTGTAGCATTACTAAGAAGAAAAAATTGGAATGAGTAAGGCATTAGTAATATGACCATTTCTTCACTCTTCAATAATAGCTAAACACATTAACAAGGACCACAAATAGTATTTGTTTCTCTCAGGTAAAGGCATAGAGATATAAGACATAGAGAGCTTATTGGATTCTTCAGAGGCATACGTCATATTGCCCAGCATAAACAAATATTTCTATCTCTATGATCAGCTTACAATGATGTAGGTCAAATTACTTTGTTTATATTGGGCACAGAAAAAATAGCTGAACGATGTTTCTCTGCTATTGAAGGGAATAAGTTCTTTATGTCTTTATATCTCTATGCTGTAAATAGATACTATACATAGAGATATAAAGACATAGAGGGCTTATTGGTTCTTCAGAGGAAATAGTTTTGGTGTCCAATATAAACACATCTTTCTATCTCTATTATCAGCTTACGATGACGTAGATCAAATTACTTTGTTTATATTGGGCAATGGCGACAGCTGAACGACGATGTTTCTCGGCTATTAAGATAAAAACTCTCTATATCTTTATATCTCTATGTCTTAGAGAATACAGAGTGCCGAAGAAAAAACATGATTGAGCTGAATATTGGATTAAATCTCCATTGTTGAAGGAAATATAGATACAGAAGAAAGAAAGAAAAAGAAGAGTGAGACTTCATATTATAATCATGAAATATGGAGAGTGAATTTAACATCATCAATCCCCTATTTCATGATAAAAATATAAGGTTTTACTCTCTGTTTTAGTGCATTCTGCCGCCTCTCCATCAATGAAGAGCATATACGTCGATATTCATCTCTAACATGCGTGACTTCGGCACTCTACAATCCCTATGATACATGTCTAAAAACCGGACAGAGCAGAAAGTGATACTTTAAATGCTGAGAAGATCTTAACTACTTTTTATATCCTAAAAAATTTCCAAAAATACTCTAATATATTTGATTCCTTCAGTTCTAAACAGTGAAAATAAAGTTCTTAATTGATCCTCTCGTATTCTTGATGGAGAGTTCAAACTATGGAAGCTCCAGTATTTCTCCTCCTATTACACTATAACCTACCTTTTCTGTTATAACTTTTGAATTTGCCGTAACGATAAAAAAGATAAATCCCTAATAAAGATAAGCGAGGAAACAACAAAAAATGTAAGAACGTAAGATTAGTTTCTTATTTCAAAAAAAGACAGACGCCCATGCAATCAGAGGGTGTCCAGTAATATATTCGTGGGTATTATTTTCACGCACGCCTTAATTACACGCTTTAACGTCGTATGCTTTTTTTCGTATGTTTCATTTAGCGCACGCCTATAACACCGCACTCTTTTTTAAAGCGAGTACTATTAACGCGTTCCTCTATTGTCGTAAAAAAAGAGTGCGATGTTAAAGGCGTGTGCTAAAGAAACATACGAAAAAAAGTATACGACATTAAAGCGTGCGATTAGGCGTGCGCGAAAATAATACCCACGACAATATTACAGTAAATCCAATCAGAGTTAAGGAGATCCATCAACTAGGAAAACATTACGCCGCTGCATGAAACGGAACGGCACGAATGAATAAGACAGTTTTTGGCGATGGAAACATTTCTTCAAATTGAAACGCCATAGGAGAAGCTAGTGGTCAGAAGGTTAAAACTGGCATATCCTTCATTCACATATATTTTTTGTATCCTCATATATAAGAAATACAGACAAATGCCAATGGAAGTGTTATGTGACGTTTTGTTAAGCTGCTATTCAATTCATTGTTTATTATTCCTTTTTGGGGGGGAATAGTGTTGAGCCATAAATTCTTTAAAATTAGAGCTAACAATGTGTTCCATCTATACTTATAATATATCATTAGTGTTATAGTGAAGCCCCCTATTAATTATAAACACAAAGATAGGAAAACATATTTCGTGTCAAACTCACCGCTAAACATGTTGTTTTTGTTTTTAATTTGGTAGTACTGTTTTCTTTGGGGGCTTTATGTCCGAGCGATGATCCATTTATGGGTATACAAGATATACATTATTTTTTTAGAATACGTTCTTTCTGTATTCAATTAATATAATAGCTCCTTCAAGTTGTCATCCTAATATTTATTTAATATAACGACTGATAATACCCAGAAAAATAACGAAAGTGTATTTTAATTGTTTGTTTGTTTAGCTCCTAGATCATCCCCACCTCACCGGAACTCAATCCGGTATCAGCCGGTAATAAGACCCTCTAGATCTAAACCATTTATTATGAGTATAGTTTTAAATTTACAAATGTAGTTTAAATGCTCTTAAGAGTAATTCTTCCAGAAATCTTTTTTTTCCCATCAATCCCGTCTCTATTTAATTCATCATATTTAACGATAACTAGATCGTCATTTTAACTACAATACGTATATTAAACAAATATATACTACAAACTGAATATATTTTCCGTAAATAGTTTACATTATTTGCTTCAGTTACAAGTGGCTATGGGCCATACTGCTATGAATGTTTTCGCCGTGGATACTCCTTCAGAGAAGCCGAATCGTTTTGTGGATATCAAGGCGGGGAAATGCTAACTGTGAAAAACGAGTAAGTAACAATTGCTTAATAGTAATGTTTTTTTATCCGATAAGGCTCTCCTTTCTTAAACGTCCAATTCGATCAGTAGCATTCGCATTTCAAAAGTGAAAGCTTTTAATGATATACTTAAGACACGCGGGGTGCGTGGGTCAAATCTGCCACAAATGGCATTACTCCATCAACTAATCCATCTATTTTTGGTGTAAACATTTTGTTCTTGGTCAATTATTGTTTTTCCATTTTAAGCGATAACATCATTTTAAGTGTCTTACTAAATATTTATGTTCAATGAAAAAGATCCTAGGTACGCTGCTATTCAGATAATGCTTAGGGATCATCAAATGACATTGACATTTCTGGCCTTCAGATGTCTCAGGCAGAGTCATCAGGTCCGATTTACATTGTTGAGAGGAAGAAAAAGGAGGAAAAGAGCTTCCAGGGTTATTCGGGACGTAACCTTCATCAACAAGGACATCATCGACGAGGACCCCCAGTATCTACTACCTCAAAGTACTGGAGGATGTTGTGTTATCGTGGATCAAGTATGTTGTCAGCTAAAAGCCGTTGAGTGACTCGACTTCGGCCTAAAAGAGCTGAGTGGACGCAAGAATGGCTAAAAATCAATGCTTTTGCGTTCGTAGCCTTCTCCTCTTGTGGCCTCCTCATCACCAGATTTAGACTCATAGACACTTTGCCTGATTATAAGTAGCGAGTACATGCCCAACCGCTCATCTCATAACACCAAGCTGTTTCTCATCCCCTACATCAAGGAGAAGTTCAGGAGATAGAAGCAGCGCAGATCAAAAATGCCACATTAAGCGGTTTTGGGCCACAGCCAATGGTTACATTGAATGATCCTAATTGAAAGTTGCTTAGTAACTCTTTCACTCTTTCCTTTAAAGGTAGGGGTGGGTCTTAATAAAATATATTTTTTTTGGGGGGAAACATCACAGTCTCTTCACACAGCCCTCTTCTATTCCAAGGCGTTTCCAAAGTGAAACTGTATAAAACAATAATAACAAAAAGGAAGGACAAAACCATAGAGATATAAAGATATAGAGAGCTTATTCCCTTCAATAGCAGAGAAACATCGTTCAACTGTATTCTGTATGTCCATATAAACAAAGTATTTTGTACTACGTCATTGTAAGTTGATCATAGAGATAGATTCTATCTATATGATCAGCGTACGATGACGAAGTACAAATTACTTTGTTTATATTGGACACAGAAATAGATGAAGGGAATAAGCTCCCTATATCTTTTTATCTCTATGGACAAACACGTGTAAATTGGACATAAATAATATAAATACATGTCGATATGATATAAACAAGAAAACAGAAGCACTAAGAGGACGCTGATTGAAGTGTTTTTATGCGCAGATTTTGAACAAGCACCCTGTAATTTAAATAATTTTTCGTTTATTCGAGTAAAAATATTAATTGAATAATATTATCTCCTCATTTCAGATTAAAAACTTACACTTACAAGCAAACAAATTTATCTAATAAAATTATATATAATATATATTATATTGCTTCGACGTGTTGTTTAGTTATTTGAGAATAGGAGTTAATCAATGAGATAAAAAAGTTATGCTCGCAGAACAAGCCAAAAACTAATATCTTCATAATCGTTTTACAGAGGGTTCAACGACGTCTCATCCCCTTCATCGCCGGCTCTCAGAGTGATTTCTCCTCGGGCTTTCGTGCAAGGACGGATTAACCTGCACTTGGAGAGACTCTCCTCTGAAAGGCTTTACCTACTGGGCAGAGAATGAGCCAAATCCCATGAAGGGTGCCTGCGTACCATAATGGAAGAGACCCCACCACTTGGGACGGTGGAGGACCGTAGATTGTGATGAGAAGCAGGAGATTATTTGTCAATTCCCTCGTAGCGGCTTCACATCAACAACCCTCGGAGCTCCAACCTCCACAACTCAAGATCCAGCCATACAATGCCCACCGGCTTCTTCATGCTGAATGTGCATGCTACTTGTTGAGCAAAATGGGTTGGGAAGCTTTGATGATGCCGTGCAGAGCTGTGAGGTCCTTGGGGCTGCTTTGGTATCCTTTGAAAATGAAAGAGAAGAACGAGAGGTGATTGGGTAAGAGTTCCGCCACCAACAAGCTGGGAAGAATCGAATATATTTGTAACATTGGATGCCAGGTTATATCAATTAAGAGTATCTCAAATGTATATCGCTCATCCATCGAGCTATATGTATAAGCAAATATTAAGAAAATATGATGAAGGAAAAATGTCCCATGAAAAACGGTCAAAAAGAACTACTACTCGCTTGTCTGTGATTTTTAATGACGTCACACCGGCAAGCGGAAAGAATAACATTTCCTTATGTGTTTCTTCCATTGAGATATAAAGATATAAGAGCTTATGGGACTTGTCAGAGAAATACGTCATTGTGTCAAGAATATAGCTGAACGATGTTTCTCTGCTATTGGAGGAAGAGAAATACGTCGTGTGGTTATGTTTATATCTCTTATGATCAGCTTACGATGACGTAGTATCAATTACTTTGTTTATAGTGGACACACAGAAACAATAGAACGCTGTTTCTCTGCTATTGAAGGGAATCAGCTCTCTATAACTTTATATCTCTATGGTTTCTTCCCGCTGTCACCATCAAATGTATATGGCTGCAATAGACTTTGATGATGTAAAAAATAATATTAATATTTTTGACTACATATACATGAAAACATGAACTAAACCTACTTGTATTCTACATATATACCTAGGTCAGAATAGAAAAATAATGAAATTTAGTAAAAACGATTAACAAACATGACTAAGCAAGTATTTAATGGGGATAACACACTTAAATATTTTTATCTAAATTGAGATAAGCAAAATAATAATGTGGTCTTTCACATTCTTTAGATAATTATTAGGTGGTTTATAATTCCACTCAAATACGTGACCGTTTTTTTTTTTCATATGTCGTTATTTTAGTTTCTTATCTTGACTAGTTTTTTCCGGGCATTTTTCCGTTGTTTCGGGGCATTGATTTAATAACTCTTATAGGTATGTCTTAGCGTCAAATTGAGGATTAATATATATAATAATTCTTTCAATCAGCGTCAAGAGTTGCTTTACATATATCATTATTATTATGATTATTGAAATGGATTGGAAGAGTCACATCAAGGGATTCCTTAATGGGGGCCCAAGAACCAGAAAAAGATGATTATACTTTTTCTGAGTTGATAAAGTTAGTCCTCAATAACCACGAGTATGTAAAGTGTTTCCGTTTTGTGTAATCCCAACTGCTACTTTTATTATTGGCGCCCCTCTTTTACGCCAATCACGTTCTAAAACAGAATCTCATAGTGGTATTCTTATAACCAGGGTTGTGACTGGTTCATTTAGTGGTGTTGCTTGATAGATAAGACCGGAACAGCTGAAATAAGTCGAGACCGGAATATATATATATTTATTTATACATATATATCGCTGAACCTGAAACGAGACCATTCAATGAAAAAAACTGAGAGACCGCTAGAAACACATAACCCGAACTGGCACTGTTATTCAATTCAAAATACCAAATATCATTTATTTGCATTTATATCTAATAAGGGTATTTTCCGTGAAATTTAGCTTTTATTGGCTCTTTATGATTTGCTGATTTTTCAAATAAATATAATTAATTAGTGTAAAATGGAGTCAAGCAAATGGATCACCCTCTAAAATATTTTTTGTCTCAATTTTTAAAACCATGTTCTTGGGTTTAGCATATTGTATAAACGATTATTTTATGATTAAATAAAGACATCTTCTAATATCGATGTTATATATTGCACACAGGCACTTTTCTGGATTTGGTTTGTCTAGCATTTGGATAGGATTAGTGGAGTATGAGGGTCTCAGCGGCTTTCGCTGGATCGATTCCTCCGTCCTCTTTGGGACTTACAGTAACTGGGGATTCAATGAACCCGATTGTCCAGTCCATGAAGGAAGAACTGCGTGGTTCTTAGAGAAGGTGGATGGGCTTGCAGTCATTGTTCAGAAACCTTCGAATACATTTGCAAGGCAAGACCAGGAGTTGGCCCATTTACGACCCAGTCAACTACTCCAATGCCCTCATGGGGCACAAACGCCTGTGAGACCGGAGTAGAGGACGGATGGTTCATGATTCCACACTTCAGCACATCCACTTGCTATAAGTTTAGCCCAATGAACTTAGGGTTTTCTGAGGCGCGTTCAGCGTGCTTGAGCCAAGGTGCTGACCTCGTTTCCATACACGATCCTTTAGAAAATGAGTCACTGTCTAAGACATTGCATTCAGTCAAGGCCTGGATTGGGCTGAGCAGTCGAAAGGGAGTTTTTGAGTGGACGGATGGATCCATTCTGAACTATGAACATTGGGGAGAAAGTGGCGATGCGTCCTACGAGGATTTGATCGGCTGTGTTGTCCTCTTACCTTCTGGTCAATGAGTGTCAAGGATTGCGGGAAGGAAAATGGATAATATGCAAAAGTCCAAGTTTCTTAGACCGTCTACAACTGTGCAGCCCCCAATTGAGCATGAGGGTCATTGCAGGGAAGGCTTGGCTGAGTTTGAGGGCATTGCTACAGATTATCCCAGGCTAGCCGGGTTGGAGGCAGGCTCGCAAGAGTTGTCTTGAACTCGATGCAGAACTCCTTAGTATTCATGGTTCGAGGGAGAATGCCTTTGTTGTGGGACAACTTTATCCTCAACTTCGAGGGAAAACTATTGGATTGGTGCCAGTGAATCGATACAAGCGGTGTTTTTGCATGGTCGGATGGGACTCCTCTGGACTTTGTCTACTGGGATAAGGGCCAGCCCAGCAGGTCTAACATATTGGAGACTCAGGTATGCTATTTTGTCATCTTTGGAAAGTATGTGTAGGTACTAATAAAAATTCAAACTTTAAATGAAAACAATTTTGATATTTTACATATATGGAAGCTAAAGACAATACAGAGGTAGGAGGAAAATAAGTTTTTGTGTCTAAGTGGCTTGATAAAATTATGTCCATATGTAAATATTAGAACATCAACATAAATAATATATATATCCTAAAATATATTTTTTATCTTTTACTACCCAAAGAAATTTTGCCGCCATTTTTATAAATATAATTATCGCAAGATAGCCGTGTGCGTACAGTCCTCAATGTTGGGGACGCAGGTTCGAATCCGAGAGGGAATGAACATTTATGGTCTACATCATTCATAAGATCCTAGGTTCTAATGACTAATTTAATGCTTATTTATAATCCAGTTGGAAGCTGCAATTCTATCGAACCATATAGGCACAAAAAAATAGACTGATTTTTTTTGTCACAATAATAAATTGTTAATCTTGCTTGTTTGATGTCAAACCTTAGCCACCACCCCAATAACCTCAACCCCTTTAAACCATACAATAATCAAAATATCATCCATTACTTTCTATTAGATAATATGTATTGAAGGTTTTATTAGAATATTGTAAGAAAAGCGTTACATTTTCTTCCATAAGTATTAACTTAATCCAACATGTGCAACTGCTTATTAGTTCTATGTTGAGTTGTTGATCACTCTGGATTTGCATAACCCAAATAATTTAGTTCATTTTTCATTTGAATATATATTGCCAACATTGATCACTTTATAAAAAACGACCTGATAGATAATATACAATTCAAAGCTACACGATAATTTTTGTTACGTTCAATCATACATAATATATAGTGCCGAAGCAACGTATGATAGCTATAAATATCTGGGTTAGCTCTCCATAGTTGACAGCTACCAAAAGAACTATAGAGAGAGTGAGACTACTTCATATCATATAGCCAGAAACCAGCATTACCCATCCTACTTGGCACTCAATATTCTCCATCAGTTTATATATGTTTCGTTCAAATGATGTTTGTTAATCTGTCTCATGACCAGAGAGGTACAAAAAGAGTTAATAAACTTAACCAATGTTACAATTTTTTATACATGCAACAAAGTCCTCGATATTGAAGATCCACCAAGGAATGTTTTATTGTATATTTATTTATTTGCTAAACATCATAATATTGCAATGTCATTGAAGAATCATCATCCTTATGCTTTCTTCAATACATTGCAAAGATTTATTCAATATTTGTACATCTCTGCTCATGCTCATTTTTTTTCTTCAGGATAGTAGTTGCATTCAACTTCAAGTATCTGAGCATACACTGCATCCTGGACATGGAGCAATGTCAACTGTTCCTGGGGCTTGCCCTACATTTGCAAGTCCTCCACACTTCCTCAAATAACCCGGCCACATAACCAACTACCTAAATGCTCTCAAGATGCAGCTTTCGTCAGCTACTTTGATCGATGTTTCAGGGTCTTCAATGAAAAGAGAACCTGGGATGATGCATCTGAATCCTGCAAGAGTCTTGGAGCCTCCCTTGTTTCTCTTCATGATCCCATAACGGCCTCTTCCTAACGTCACTCACGGAATCTGACGCCTGGATTGGCTCTATTCTGTAAGATACCTTACCATTGTTAGCCATAGTAGCTGCGAAAGAACGGATGATATCCAATCCCATTTTATGCCACTATATTTAACCTGAACTGGGCTCTGTAGAATTTAAATATAATGTGTCCAATCGATATCGGCGAGACTTTTTTTTAAATGTACAGTGTTTAGGCGGTGTCGGTACTTGGTAGATTCTAAGGAAAAATATTTATGTATGGTAGATGCAATCCATTTTTAGATCATTATGAACTGGATCCAAGCTATTTTCGAAAATATAGCTACCGTGTTGGCAAAATCATGTAATCGGTAGCGGTATTTGGTAGGTTGTATAAAGTTCAAAATGATCGGAAGTAGAAGAAAATCACCCCTTGATCTACCGATTCGCAATTGATAGTTCTACTCTATATTTAACGTAACGTCACGAGGTTTTTCAAAGATCAACGTTATAATATCTTGGCTAATCTTTCTTCTTCTTCTGGAGGACTGAGAGGTTTCTTCAAAAGAGTCTCAGGGACTTTTCAGTCATTCTTGCTCCAGTGAGGAGTTATTCAGTCATATAGTAATAAAACTCACTTTAGAGAAAAGGTATTAATAGCTCCGTGTCACATCTGACGTCATGTTAAATACCTTGGTTTGGGTATCCTCTTTTTTGCTTATTTGGTTGTATAGAATTACAGCTTCCCTATGTATATATGACTAAGCGTGTTAATTAGTTCATTCGCACCCGTGGAATATCTTTTCCTCTGAGGTTGGCCAAATTGCCCCTCCCTTCTCTGGAGGTGTCGAACCCCCGCCCTCAACATTGAGGATGAACCCTCCTTAACACACTGAGCTAACCCTTTGCCCCTTTTAATTGTCAAGGTAAACATGAATACTTAAGAAGCTCCATTAAGAATTACATTAGGGAAATATGCAAAGAGCCTATTTTGTTTAATCAATTTCAAAGAAGACAAACTCTTTGATATCCTTATCCAAATGAATACACTCACCTAATATAATTATCTATCATATTAAGTAATGGATGACTAAGCGTATCTCTTCTCTTTCTCTAGCCCAAAGTCAACTTTGCAACCCTGGTCTGGTCAGATGGAACCGTTTATGATTTTGGTAACTTCAGGGACGGCGCAACAATTCCTCAAGGACAGGACAACTGTGTTTCAATGGACATATAAGAGCGGGAAATGGGAATAGAGTAATGCAGTCAGAGACGGTCTTATCTTTTGCAAGCTAAACGGATCTGAGGGTAAGAAGCACAGAAGGTCATGCATAAACTGTAGGTTAAAGTAAGGCCTGAGCAACAAATGGATTGTTTTCAAAGCAAGGATGTATCAAGGTATATAGAATGTTATTTCAGCTGTTTTTACGGAGAGTGAAACGTCAGAAATCTATTTATTATGTTTGCGTCATCAAACGTCTATTGTAGCAAAAGAATGGAAAAAACCATAGAGATACAAAAACATAGAAAGCTTATTGGATTCTCCAGAGAAATATCATATTGCCCAATATAAACAAATCTTCCTATACTCTATGATCAGCTTACGATGACGTAGATCAAATTACTTTGTTTATATTGGGCAATGGCGACAGCTGAACAACACGATGTTTCTCTGCTATTGAAGGGAATAAGCTTCTCTAATCTTTATATCTCTATGTGAAAAACACATAAAAACAAAAATGTCCTTCCTCCTCGCTTGCGGTGTGACGTCATTAAGAACCACCGAAAGCGAAAAGTCAGCTCTTTAGGCAATATGGACGCACCTTGTTTTTTTATAGTCCTTGGAATGTAAATCGTTCTGAACAAATTTATTATTTTATGGTTCAAAGCATCAGAACCTCTTTTTTTAGTTGACGGGAGTCATAATAAAGTTTTTTTTAATGGTCTGACGAGAGAATACAATTAAATTGCAAAGTATAAAGATTTCAGAAGAAACCTTCTTGTATTTGATTTGTCCACCGCTGGAAATAATATATATTTCTATATAACATGTTGTTTGTTAGCTCCCAGATTGAATCTACCTCACTGGAACATAATCCGGTATCAGCCGTACTGTAGGGGAGACCGGGGACAGTTGCAACACTTTTTGCATTTGGCTTTATAACTCAGAGATGGTTTGGTTTAGACAACCAAATTTTAATACAATAAACTTACTGTGTTTGTTAATATCAAAACAGTTAAATATGATTACATCAAAAGTCCTTTCTTCACAATTTCATTTGAATGTAAGGAGTCAGATGTTGCAACTGACCCCATACCCGGGGACAGTTGCAACACAGTATGGGGACGGTTGCAACATGTTAGAAATAGGTATTTTCTGTGCTAATTAAATCTTTATATTTAAAAAATGTATGCTGATCTAATGTTACTTTTACTGTGTATTTATCTATCACAGCTTTGAAATCATACGACAATAACATAACTCTGCTAGCTTAAAAGCCCTCATGTGAATATTAAATTCATTAAAAATTACAGAAGTCTTTTGGTGACACAGGAATTACAGATGTGTTTGTGAAAAATTCACTTTTATTTATTTCATTTAAAAAATGCATCTGAAAAGAGACAATTTATAGATAAATAAATACAGTATTGTAAGGAGTCATTGCAACAGTTGTTCCAACTTCCCCGAACGGTCATCATGATAAAACCTAGCTAGCCAGCTAAACAGGTGACCTTGATTCATGCTAACTGTATTAGCTTAAAGTCAACATATAACTTGTCTCAACCAGGTAAG
>CP045907.1:4116213-4131976 GCA_013387185.1 Caligus rogercresseyi | reverse complement strand
GGGGGGGGGGGGATTTCCTCAACTTTCCTATGCTAATAGTTCAAATCCCCAAAGTTGTTAACAGAGGTCAACAACCATGATCGTTCGAATGAGCAGAAATAATCGAAAAAAACTTGGGAAACTATTATTGGGAATAGAAAAAAAGAAATCCTGTAATAAAAGCCCAAAAATGTCGTTAGCCGCTATATATTACATTGCAACCAATTAGTGTCTTAAAATTGACGTCACTGGTACTACTTTTTTGTCATTCTATTCCCACAGACTTGATATTTATACATTGACTGCTCAAGTGTAACAATAAGTCCTTCCCTCCTTCTTTTCTCTTTATTTCTTCGACTTTTAATAAGATACATTTCACAATAAAGGCGAATTAAGATGAATCCCATCACTGCTGACTCCGACATTGCCTTCTCGTTTTTGTATCATTTAGATCCATTATAAGTATGGTTGGTGATAAGTACTTATATGTTAACAACGAAACTTTTTTGTGATTACATAAATTGGATATACTAGTGTCCCTTATTCCTTTCTCCAGTCCCTGGACCATATTATATTATCTGTATAAAAAATCTCATAAGGATAAAGATGGCCTTTGAATATGAACCAAAAAAGGCATGAAGGAAGAAATATATTTTGGTTTTTATTCGTTATTCAAAATAGTTAAAATGTTTACAAAGGTGTAAAATTTATGTAGTCACTTAATATTTTGGTATACTAAATCATGTCAGTTTAATAAGTAGAGAGTTATATGTACATTAAAAAAGCCTATCTCGCGTACAAAATGACGCATATAATGGATTATAAATGCGTCAGAGACAAAGTAAAATTTTGAGAGGATACCTTGACGCAAATCTAAGAAACACATTATTATTTATTTTTTTCATAATCGATTTCTTATAGGTCAATACAGGCTCTGAATCATATGATGTAAACTCAGATTGTACTGAATTCTGAATTGATAGAATGCAACCAAGGTCATTTTTGGATTTATCATCTAAAGGTTTACTAAACTTAAAAGTACTATTTTACTCTGAAGCGAACAAGTCATCTTCTACAGGCGAGTGAAGTTAATTGATACAAAAAAGCTATGAAATAAGCTAACAATACACACTCCATTTTTTCTTTGTTTTTACTGAAAACTTTGTTTTATTAAAAAACATCAAACATACGTCTGGTAGTAAATTAGATTTCCTTTAAATTAATAATTATTATTGAAGTCTGTAACGTCCACCATTTTGAAGAAATTTGCGGAAAACTATATTTTTACTAAATTTTTAAAACTTTGACCTCGTTGCGCGACCTCGTAATGTTGACCGATTTTGTTCAAACTTTGTATGTCGTCTTCTTTTATCACCAAGAAACAGAAAATCCACAATGTTGCTAACATTTCAAACATTTGAAAAATAAGAACAGCCCTAATATATATATATATATCTCTAATAAAGTATAAGTTGTCTGTATGTATGTTGTTACAGTAGGCGGCCACATATATGGGCCAATTCAGCGCTCAATTTGCATGCACGTCGCTTATCATCTGGGAAGGACATGAGAAAAAAATAAAGGCCTTTAAGGCCACACTGGGCTAGAAATGGCCTTTTTCATTTTGACTAATTTGACTAAAACGATTTTTTCATAAAAATATGTTTGAAGAACTTTTTTTCTAACTTTTTCTCGCTGCATGTTGGTATGTATCTTCAAAATTGATGAATTGTCGCAAATAAAAAGGGAAAGAATAAATGAATCCGGTAGACATTACCCGAGCAAGGCAGAGTTTCACAGAGAGCGCTCAATTTAAACAACAGGTTTCTTCTCTCTTTCCTATTGTCGCAAACCAGATCATCTGGGGAGGGACATGAGCTGCTTTGAAACCGCCTACAAACTCTTGAATCGGCAAATTGCATGTGCCGACCTTGCCCGAGCAACGCCGGGCACATTGCTAGTATTATCATAAATTGCCCAAAAAATAACCAGATGCACACCAATCGAAACCATAAAATTATGGCAGACAAACAACCGTCGCTTGTTATCAGAGCCAAAACAAAGTTTTTAATAGTCTCGGCCTGGACCATTAATTTCTTCTGATATTTAATCATTATAAAAAGGATGCCACGAAATATCATATTTCTAAATAAGATCAAATAAATACATTATGCTCATGAAGCTCAGAGTTGTTAATTGTATCATCACCATATACCCAACCTTGATTACTCTATAAACATGAAAGTAGATGAAAAACCAATCAATTGCTTTTTTATATCCGGTTTGAGTAATATATTTTAATATTATCCAACATATTTCCAATAAATAAAGCGATAAAGAGATATAAATGATATGTAATTCCCTTGCCTTATTTCATGATAAAAAGTTGTAGTCTCACTCTCTCCCCCAACAGGTGAGAGCACAACATATACCCGAGCTTCAACCATAGAGATATATATATAGAGAGAGAGCTGATTCCCTTCAATAACAGAGTTGTTCAGCTGTGGCTGTGCCCAATAAAAACAAAGTAATTTATACTACGTCATCGTAAGCTGATCATAGAGATAGATTCTATCTCTATGATCAGCTTACGATGACGTAGTACAAATATCTTAGTTTATTTTGAACACACAGAAACAAAGAACGCTGTTTCTCTGCAATTGGGGAATCAGCTCTCTATATCTTTATATCTCTATGGCTTCAACACATCCAATCATCCCTCTACCTACATATACCGAAGCATGCCTTCCCTTATAAACTAAAAAACCACACAAAACATTCACTTAATTGTGTTTATTTTTAGTCCTTGAATAAAATAGTCCCAAGACAATTCAAGGCGTGAAAGAGAAGGGCCAAACATAATGATGATAATAATAGCAATTATATTTTGGGAAATAGACATATTATTAAAGTAGAGTATATATATGAATTAAAGTACTTAATTCTTCATATGATATATAATATATATATTTTATTATAAAAATAAGACTTTATATATGCAGTTACAATATATAACTATAGAGATAGAGGAAGAGAGGGAGAGGATACTCATGGATATTAGCACACACACAAGAAAAATAAACAAAAATATGTTGGAGGACAATCAAAGTTCCATGCCGGTTCTCTTAATAAATCAACATAGGTTGGGCCAACAGCCTTCGCTGCTTGAAATGCAGCTTTATGAGAAAGCTTTTAAATAATCATAAGAAGAAGATGGGGAAGAAAGAAGGATAAAAAAATGCAGAGAAGGCAGTTGAACTTTTTGACAGAGAAATATAGGGATTCAAAAATGCAAATATAATATTTTAAGAAGTAACTCAAATTAGATTCTTCTTGGATGTGATAATGAGGGGGTGGGGCGGGGTTCAGTATGTATTAGTATGAGATCAATAAGGGGGTTTAAATATATAAATATATTAATAAAAGGCCATGCAAACTAAGATGAAGAAATAAAGATTGTTGGGGAGGGGGAAAGTAGTTTTCAAAATCGTATTGGGCTATATAATTTGAGTAAAGCTGCTAACTTTATCAAGGGATTATTTAATTTGGAAGCAACAGCTAAATTTAGACAATTTAGACATCCTCTGCCTTCATAGAAGGTATAGAAAGAGGTATATTTATACAACCGAGACACATACCAAAAGTAATTTGGACGGAAAAACAAAAATATCCAGGAAGAGTTTAAAAAAAGTAATCTTTAAAAAAAATATATGGGATGAATTAAAAATGAAACTTGTTTAAAAAGAATGTAAGGGGAATATGTTTTGTTTAGCTTATGGGTCGGTATAGAGTAAATGACTTTCGCAGTTCTCCTGCAAGGGATGTAGTGAATGTGAGAATGGTCATGGCCAGTACGGCCACTCCGCCCGCGATCCCTAGCTTGATCTTTTCGTCCGTGACGAGGAAGTTGAGAATGTTGTGAACAAAGACGTTGGCTGCTAAGAAGAGTGTGATCGTAACTGAGAACATTAGGAAGATGTTGTTCCACCTGGTAGTAGAGAAAATGATGAGATATTATCATATGCTGATATATATATATATATATAATGACAAATGGTAGATAGTTTAAGTTTATTCGCCTATTAAGGAATTACATCTCCTCTTAAGTCTTCCTGGTTAAGCTGCTTAGTTTTAATCTTACAGGAACTTTTCTTGCCAACAGAAAGTCGTGGAGTAATTTTTTGCAGACCCACCATTCAGCCGCTGATGGGAGCCATGTTACTTGTAATCCCTTGAGCAGTCGAAGTCTAAAAACAAAGGGTGAAAAAAGCAACAAAAGATATGTCCAGATACGTCATTTTAAGGGACATGCAGGATTTCTTTTTATTCTCAAGACAACTTAATTGTTTCATGACAAAATGGGGCAGCCATCTTAGTCATCATGGAAGAGCTCCTTAAGTGAACTGATTCTTTCCCTTGTCTGTTGGGTATTCAGTTATTATATATAATAACAAAGTATCTACCTCAAGTACATCTACGTACTGTTGCTTCTCAGACAATTTTGACAGCAAACAACGAATTTCGTTATAAAATTCAAGGTAACCAAATGTAGTATGAAATGATTCTGGATTTCTGTTTGTTTTTTATCTTTTTTATAATGAAATTTGTTGATCAAAATTGTCATGTTTACTCCGAGAGCTCTATTACAAAATGTTATTTTAAAATGAAAACCTTGTAGTTCATGCGTCTTGGAAGTGACACAACTCCTGACCTATTTAATATATATAATGCATAAATAAAAAAGGGGGAAGGAACGAAGACAAATTAGAGCATAAGGCGCCATCTTGATGATATATTGTTTACTAACAAATAAGTATTCAACAAAAGGAAAACCTGCATCTAGTTATCTCAAACTTAAGCAGTTTTTCCAACCCTTCCTTATTAAAACTCCATGGGATTGTCTATTGATCTCTGGTAGATCGGTACTACCAGCGATATATCGAACATTTTTTTACAATAAAATTTGAAAGTACATTTTTTTATACACCAGCAAGGAAAAATAAAATAAACAACTTTATATGCCATATAACACTTCTTGTCATGCGAATGAAAATGAAGGTTATGTTCAAGCACGCTACCCGCGTTTTAATGACTACAATAACCTCCCCCCAAAAAGAGATTATTTACGTGTATTTGATTAAATGAATCCATTAAAAAAATAATAATGACATATATTTGAATGGCCTGAAACTTGATCATTTTTTAAGTTCATCTTCGATAGATAAAAATATGCAACTATCGGCAATTATGAGTAAGAAAAGTACCGATAGTTGGCAAGTTGTACTATCGACACCTATCCACAAGCCCTGTTCTTCAATGGAAACGATAATAATAGTATTTGTGAAGAAGGCGTTCATAGAAGAATCACGTGTGAGTGATGATGGCCTTTTGAAAATCCTTTTGATTGATGTTAAAAAGATTGCGAAAAAGAGTACAGCTATAATTATGTGTAATAATAATAATAAAATAGGCAAAAAAGCAAGAGGAAAGCAGGGGTCGATCCCCCTCTCTATACGCTTCAATTGAAAGCAAGGATGTAGGCGGCGGCGGCGGCTCTTAATGACACTTCCTTTTCTTATCATCGGCCTCCCTTTTTTATATTCTACATAATACATATTTAAACAACCGAATGCTAATAAGACTTTCAAATACAAAGGATAATTGGGACGTCCTGAGAACAAGCAAATGTATAAATTGGTATTGTTCCTTGTTTTAAAAGTATTTGCGTTTTTGTCCTCAAAAATAACTTCAAATGCTAGAAGTTTCTACTGCAGCCTCTTACATATTTTTTACACAGGATGTTTGGTAATATTTGTTATGAATGTTGATAGGTGGTTATTTGGCGAAACAATGACCACATATGAGCTTTTCTTCATCTTAACTGTTATTCCGTGAAGGAACTTCTCCTTAGGAGATAAATTATAAGTATAATATGACAATACATCAAATATAATAATTGGAAAGTCTTTTCTTTTATGAAGTAAACTCTCTGCGACCAAATGTTGTATTTCTTGTGTGGTTGACTTTCTCTAGAAATAAAGATAATAAAAACAACTTTGGAAATGTATGATAATATCTATACAGGAGTAAGAATGAAATTAACTTAAGCCATGTCTATATAGCAAAAACACATTTTCTTCAGGGGGAGTTACGAAATCAGACAATCATATTTGCAATAATGAGCCTGCTAAACGATCTAATGCTATATATTTTTTCATACCTTAGAAAAGTTCATTATAGCGGCATACAGAAAAGATACCAGACTTGTTGATTTGTCATTCATTTTTAATATCCTGTCGTTCGTTTTTGGCGCCAAAAAACAGATAAATATTTTTCATTTTCATGTCATCACTTTTTTCAGAATGACGAACGATGAACGACAAACCGTTCAATCTTAAAACGAACAATGAACGACAACTTTTGGTGAACGACCATTTTTTTTCGAACCTCAACACGTCTGGTAGATACGTATTTCAATACGTGTGGCTGAAGGCATTTAATGGTCTTTCTGCTTAGCGTTTTGATTTGCAATAGTCCTGTAAAAACTAAGGTTTTTTTGGGCTATACCATTATGGATCACATTAAAATCTTCTCATATCCTGGATGGATTAAATTATTTTATTAAAATGTAACTTTAAAATCCCGCTTTTTAAAGTATCTATATATGCTTGTAATTCCTTTCCTCTTTCCCTAAAGAATGTCATTATGGTCGTTTTCGATGACTCCCAAACATAATTTCTCATTGAGAAAATCATTTTTCGTTCCTTTTCTATGCCAATTCGTTAGAATGAGGATTAACTTATCATATTGTATATATAAAACTAATCGTTCATATCTTGAACCATGAGGACTTGCATCATTTATTGAGTATTAATAATTAATATTCGAGAAGTTTTATTCAAAGGATCCGATAAAGAGTTGAATGCAGGCTCATGAGGAGAAATATTCAAGAGTACAGAAGGATGTACTACTTTCTGAATTAAAGTAAAATATCGTCATGACCAATAAGTAGACGCTCAATAGAAAAGAAAAGTCCACTTCAATGACCAAAATGTGCATAAACAATGGTCTAGAAAATAGGAAAGCCTGCAGTAAATGCCCAATGATGTCACAGTTTCTTTTGTTTCTTAATAAAGAGGTCCCTTAAAATGACGTCACCGAGTTTACCTTTTGTCATTTATTCCTTTTTCACTCCTTAAGACTTGGTATTTAGCACATTTACTGATCAAGGGATAACAAATAACATTATTTCCTTTCCTGCTCTGACATTGCTCTTCTCTTTTTTTATTCAATCTTTGTGTATTCAGCCAGGAAAGTAATGACGCCTTATTTCACATTGCAAGTCTATTTTTTGAATTATTGCCGCTCCTTTTTTTCCACCAATCTCGTTTAAGGAAAAAGTCCTTTAGTAATTTATTAGGGTTTTTGATGTACTCACCATGTTTGTGGTTGCTGCGACATGAACTTTGGATCATTTAAGCAGAGAAAAAGACAAATGGCGAAAAAGGGAAGAAGACATCCATTAAAAACCTGTGCGACCTGAGGAGTGAAAAACACAAAAAAGAAGTATTTAAAGTATACTGAGACTATTGATTCAGGACTCACCAGGATCACGTCCACCGTGGGAAGATTTGCAGAGCTGACAATGACGGCAATCACAATGATAATGAGTATAAGAGTCATGTAGATCCATCGCGGGAATGTTTTGAGCTCCTGCTTGATGGATGGGAGGTCCTCTTGAGAGGCCATGGGGGCCATTTGGTGTCCAATGTCAAAGGGATTCGCCTCAACGTCGTCCCCCTCCTTCTCGGTCCGTGGGAGCATGTGAAGTGCCACTTCTTTGGCATCCCCCTCTCGTGTGACCTCATCATCTGCAAAGGAAACATCGAGAAAACACTCACTCAGAGTCGCCGCTGAGAACAAATCGGAAGAAAATCTATGAATATTGTAAGATTCTATCCAGGCTCTCTATCCAGTCGCGACCGCGTTTTCCTTTGTATCCTTCTTGACGTAATCATTGTTGAGAGAGACCACTCATGTAAAGGGGGTCTTGTTT
Source organism: Caligus rogercresseyi (assembly GCA_013387185.1). NCBI lineage: Eukaryota > Metazoa > Arthropoda > Copepoda > Siphonostomatoida > Caligidae > Caligus > Caligus rogercresseyi. Next base: position 4,123,941 of record CP045907.1, on the reverse strand, counting down.
TCAAGCCAACCAACAATATTGGATGGGTCAATAAAAGTTATGGAGTTCAAATTGGCTTAAAAATAAAAGGGAGGAAGAAGGAATTAGAGAGAAGTAAGTTTTTTGTTGGACGAGTTCCACGGATGAGGCTTTGGTTGGGATAAATCTCCATTACTTAACGTGACACGGCATGTAAAAAAAGAGAAAAAATAAGAAGAAGTCAAGAACGTTGCTCTTTGCAGGATAGGCCTTAATTTTAAGAAGGTTGGTTTGTTGTTGCGTTACATTCTCTTTTAGTTTGTAGTTCTTGAGTATCATAAAAAGGAAAGGGATGAATGATATGAATGTAGATGGCAGTCGATACACAACATAAAAAGAAAGATGGCGTAAAGAGGGGAAAAGAGAAAAATAAAGAAATACTAATAGGAATATAAGAAGGGATGAAAATATAGAAATATATTTTTGAAGTATTTGAATAAGCTCCATCCTTGAGCTTCTGGCCCAGGTGCAACTGCTAAGCTATTTAACTAAATAGGGGGAAAGCCAACTCATTATTCAGGCATGCCAATAAACTTGTTGTAACCAGATCAACTGTAAGGGATGATACTGTAGTAGTTTCTTCCTTTTATCGCTCGCGCTTAGACAAAATACACACATTTTGGCATTGACAAATGCTCAAACATAGAGTAAGATAACATGTAATAATTAAATCCCAGGAGGCTTACCCAGCTCTTCACCCTCGATGGAAGAAAAGACGGAGTCTGCCGTGATGGCAGCTCCAAGAGGCACGGTTAACATGGAACTAAGGGCTGCAGCGATGAACCCAAGGCCAAAGACCCAGAGTCCCACAACTCCTACTGTGTCCACAATCAGGTGGGCCAGATTATCCACAGAGAACTTTGCAGTCACCCTGATAAACCGATTAAAAATTAGACAATATCAATGTTGGGCAATATATCATCCTTACTCTGTGATTCCATCACCGACAATCATGATCAGAACGGAGACCTCCAATGCACAGACCGTAGAGAATCCAATCCCTCTTTGTGCTGATCCAAGGGAGCGGCCCTTGGCCATAACGGAGCCCAAAAAGAGGTTGAAACCAATGGAAGTGGTGCCCACAAGGCTAAGTACGAGGTTTGAACTGCCTTCTGGGATATTTGGGACAAATCCTAAGCCGAGCCTGAAAAGGGGGGCGGGATAATTCAATAAAAATTGGCGCGAATTATGACAGTTTTTTAAAGAAGAAGTCTTTAGCTCCACGTTATGACGATTAAATTTATAAATAAGGATTTGTGGAACAAGACACAAATATATTAACACTGACTCCTTTTTTTGTTATTACTTAGGGTATGAATAAGCATTTAATGGCCCCAACGTACCTTTGAAAGTCAACTCCTAGATTGAAAACGACAATGAAGAATAGAACAATCATTCCGACCATGATGACCCCGAGTCCCACAGAGAGGCAATCTGTCTTATCCCAAAAGAGGAGTGCATACACCACGACGCCATAGGCGATACAGCAACTGATCCGGATGAAATTCGTATTCTCCAACCCTAGAAAAGAATCCATACGCATAATAACCCACTTCTATTCCTCCTCCAACCCTCTTATCCTTACCAGGGAGTGCGTAAATAGCCGACATTCCACCTGCAAAATTATTGCATTCATATAGAGTGTTCCAAAAAACACAGTCACTGCCACAATCCAACAAATAACGGCCGTGTTATAAATCTTAGGGCCATGGCGGTATTTCATTCGGAGGCACTGCCCTAGACTCATTCCACTCACAATCGTGAGACGAGCCGTTCCCTCCTGAAACATTAAATTATAAATTTAAACAGACTTTCTTTTTTCTTTATCAATACTACTATTTTAAACAAAAGCACGTTGTATCGGAATTGTATCAATAATAATAGAGCTTTCTTGCTCTCCTACCTGTAGAGTAAACGCGAGCAGAGAGGCAAATATGAGGGCCCAAATAAGGTTAAGTCCATACTCCGCACCGGCTCGGGCACAAGTGACAACCGTTCCAGGCCCCACGGTACATGCCGCCAACATGGACCAGTAGAGCATGGAGACAATCTCCTGCGTTGCGGTCTTGATCTTCATGATCCTCTGAAGTGTGTTGTTCTCCCTCACCACAGACTAAAGGAGACGACGTTTCTTTAAGCGGGATTTCGTTATTATCCGGAGTCAATTCTCTTTTGGAAGTTGCAGGCACACACAAAAAACTAAAGTAAAACACTGATTATTAGAAGTTGTAATAGAAGATTTCTACATGGGAAAAGCACATAATATAAAGGAGTGAAAAGACTCTCACACTTGGATTGCCCTGCTTCTTCTTCTAAGGCATAATTTTGTGTTTTCTTAATACAGGCAGAAAGTGGGAATCAGCGGAGGGGGATAAAAGAGTGCAATAGCAAGGGGGGCAAAGACATTCATAGCCAAGGAAGGAAGAAGAAAACTTACGGATCTGGATCCGGGGAGAGTGAAGTGCCAAGGAAGGAGTTTTCTACTACATATTATAGAAGAAATTGAAAGGGGGGAAAAGTACAACACCGTCTTATCCTGTTCAGGGGCAAACTAACTTCTACAACACAAGATTGGAGGCAGTTCAAATCCCCCCTTGAGGATAAGAAAAAAAAGGCTAATAATATTGATTCCTTCTTCCGCTGGTTTAAGACTTTGTGACGTTCACTTTATTATTAACAGTAGTTGTGTTGTTATTCTTATAACAGAAGGGTCTTTTTTTTCACTTCTCCGTATGTAAGAGCTTGTCTCCCCCCCCCCCCTCTTCTGCCTTTCCAGGCGCTTACTGATAGTAGTGGCTTACAACAAAAATAAGCACAACTTTCTACGTCTCTTGGAGGAGTCGTCCTAGAGAGTAGTAAGGTAGTAGTAGTATGTTGTAGTAGTAAGACCGTGGTTTAGGCAACAAAAGCAGAGAAGTAAAAGCCTACCATGTTGTTGTCTACATCAATTTGAGCCAACCATTCCGTTTTCTCTATTTTTTGCTCTCATCAAGAATAATAATAATAATAACAACATAATTATGGGCCCCAAGTTTGTGCTTTCTTCATGAAGGAAACAAGTACAGTTGCTCACCTACATACTTGGTTTTTTGTCTGCTCTATACAAGGCTGCAAGATAAAACAATCTCAAATATAAAGGACAGGGAAGCCTTTCACAACTCTTGGAGCGGCTGCTTCTACAACGACCCTTCTTCGTTCGTTCAATGAGGGGGGAAACGAACGTACTATAAGGATAATGGGTACGGTTACTTCGATCTCCTACCTGAGCTAGAAACAAAGAGAAACCACACTTCAACACGGCCATCGTGCTAACATTCCTCACAAACCTCTCTATTATTGTACTTATTATAGAAGGATCTGGATCCGCGAGTCCCGTTGAACATATTCATGAGCCGAGTCAGTGCTAGGAGCGACCACATTGATGAAGGAGCTCCCAAACGTCTCGTCTCCTCCTCCGATCATTGAGGAGGAGGATGAGACGAGACGGGGCAAATATAATGACTGGAATCATGCCACCCGTCCACTCCCATTCGAGAAATTTGATCCCAAGCAATGATGAATCAATGTAAACAATAACAATAATAAGAACAAGGCAGGAGCACTCTGGATGACGAATACTTTTTTTCCTTCTTCTTCTATAATAAGTACAATAATAGAGAGGTTTGTGAGGAATGTTAGCACGATGGCCGTGTTGAAGTGTGGTTTCTCTTTGTTTCTAGCTCAGGTAGGAGATCAAAGTAACCGTACCCAGGATAATTATCGATTAATATATATTCTTTTGCTAGTCGTTGGAGTTTAGGTTCAATTAAAAAAAAATATATATATATAGTTAAGGATAAAAACAAGGTTTTTTTAAACGACATTCAAATCATAATTTGTTTGGATTATACTGATACCAAGTATATCTTCACGTCCGGCTCTTGAGGATTGGAAATCAACTCGGAAAGAAAAAATTAATAGTTAAAAATACTAATTGTCTCTTCCTCAGTGGTAATGACGTCATTGGCGAATCCTTTGAAGGGAATCCGCCTATTTCATAATTGAAAAAGGCAACTCTTTATTCTCAGGGAAACAAAGAAATCTTATTTCGTATAATCTCATATCTGCCATAAATCATTTTGACTCTAGGACGTAAAACATTAAAGAAAATGTGTTATCAAATGATAATAAAAACAATGCTTGAGCTAACGAGAACAATCTATTTTATTTATCTCTTGTCTACCTCATAGTAAGCATCTTTATTATATTTTTTTAAATAATTTTTGTCATAGCCTCCAGGACTAGAGCTTTCTTTCTCCAGCCACTCCCGCGAATGTGTCCATTTTCTGCATTGTGCTGCAACATTAAGTGGTATTGAGTTTCCTCATCTTCTTCAAAAGTCTGAAAATCCATTTCTGTGATTTTTCACAAATTGATGTTTATAGCACGTACAATTTTATGGATGGGAAATCTGCTCTAGTGTTAAGTAAAGCGTTAAAGTAAAGTAGCGCATGCAAGGAAAAAGTAAACAAAAAAAAATGGCCACAATTTCGGTTATTTTCTTTAACGTTAGAAGTCGCTAGTCCATGAAATTACGTCACAATCCTATTTAAAACTGGTTTAAAGGGATTAAGTTTGATGATTTGAAATATATCAATCACTACAACATTGTGCAAGATTCCATTCCTTACTTCCATTATTTTATTATTTTCAAAGAGCTCTAGCATCAAAGCGCCCCTTACGGACTAAAGAAGAACTAAAATTTTGGCCAATCCTTTTGGGAAAAAGGAAGAATTTTATGTTATGCATGCGCTACTTTACTTTAACGCTTTAGTGTTAAGGAGTGTTAATATTGAACATCTTTGAGGATATATATTGTATAATTTACTTAAGGAAGCCAAACTTATAGTCGGCATAATGGAAAAGAGTAAGAGTACAGATAATGAGTAAGATATATGTTGTATAGCTGTATAATTAAAAAGAAGTTGGCAATGGAGACATCATCATAATTTGTCTAGTGGTCCTGTGGGTGATCTTGTGGTCTGAACATCAACTGAGAGCCAATAATTTCATCCTTTATAAGTGTCTTTTCCAATCATAGACCTGGATACACGGCATTATTGAATCCTTTAAATCCTATATCACGATTGATTATAACTTAAAAAACTAATTCATAACTCACAGACTTAATTTGTGCTTCTTTCTATTTTAATATATTTCAATATAAACAAATCCTCATTCTCTGCATGCAAAAATAAATAAATAACTGTTGCCAGTCTAAAAAATATATGTGACTCGGTGAACTTGGAAGAACAGTCATAAAAGGATGAAATACTTGACAACAATTCTTACTCTGGGATCTTATTTATACAATTGACAAACAATAAAAACTACGATTTTCTCATTGCTAATATTTGGAAAACATTTTGAGGATTCTAAAGTACGCCGAATTAAGTTCGAGTCTTTGATAAAAGGTAATATATAAATAAACATATCATTTGATCTTAGCCCGACAAGGAATTGAACTATTTATAAAATTGTTTTTTTTTCTTTCTATACAATTATATTTTAGGCCGGTAAAAAAACCTAAGAATTAGATAATCCAACCTAGGATATGAATCCTTTCAATGAGGCAATAAGACATTCTTCACCCTTAGAAGAGGTCGAACTAGTGCCATCTGACATTAAAATCATAATTAGGGGTTGTTGATATCTTAATTATCACAATAATTAGCCATTTTAGACGGCTTAAAATAAACTCAAAACACTATGGACAGCATAAAACTATAGTTTATTTCTCTTTAATTTTGCAAATATCTCCAATAAATATATGTTTTTTTTTCATATTTGGCTATATCAAATTGCCATAAGGTGCGTTTAAGCTGCTGCATCCCTGTGGATATAAATGAGCATTATAGCTTTATATATATATGTATATATATATATATATATACTCTATGCAACAAAGTTAAGAGGCGCCAGCAATATTTATTTATATTTTGTATTACGTATTTGCTAAGTGAAACATGTTTCATGTGGATATATAAATCTAAATAAACTCAAAAAGAGGGGGGAAAATCCCCGCGCTTTTTCAAAAGCTTGAGGCGTAATTATAAGGTGTACCTGTATTCTTCTTTTCTCCCTCCAATTAGGCAGCTCTCTCTCTCTCTCCGTAATGAGTCTTCCTGCCCCCTCCCCACCCAAAATAAAGACAGAAACATACGCATAAGTTGGTGAATATCCTGACATAGAAACATTAATGGAGAAAGAGAAGTAACACACATAGTAGACGGTACCACAACTACTACTTCTGATGAGAGTCATTTTTTTGCTGGTTCTTATATATATATATATATATATGTAAAAATAGAGAAAGAAATGAAAGTAATGATGGAGGGAACGGGGACAAATCGAATTTGCTAGAAGTGAAGAAAAGAGGCCCTCTTTGAATGATGGCTCACTTTTATGTTTATATTTTTGGGCGGAAGGCTCCTATTGGCCTTTTGATCATAAAACATGGGGGTTGGTCGTAGAGATATACACATATTTGAGGAGATTAGGACAATGTTAGATAATAACCGGATGCATTAAACACTGAATAAAAATATTTGAATCAACAGCTGATGGGATCCATCTTAAATCCTCTTTGATTACAAAATATAGTTTTTTAAAGTCCATGAAACAAAGAAGGGAAAAAAGGAAGTCTTATTGTTTTCTCTTGGGATGTCGAAGTCACAAGGAATAGAAAAATACACAAATGCCAAAAGGTACGTCCTTATAAGAGACTACTTTTTGTTGAAACATAACATAAGGCAACCACATATGATGATGACATTACTTGCAGAAATTCCTTTTTGTTATTCCCAAGAAAATTACTTTGTTTTATCACACAGTGAGGACGCCATCTTAGTCATCTTTAAGCTGACTGATTATTGTCTTCTCTGTTGAGAAGTTATTAGTTATAATCCAGTTATTAGCTGGGTCCTAAGATTGTTAGACAGATAAGAAGCATTTTGAAAATCACATTTCTCATATCATGTTGAGTTGTGAACATTAAGAGTGAGCTAAGAACTTCACCCTCATTGAAAGTGGCTTGTCCTATATCAACAACCTTTAGCATTATTAATTAAACGGCTCCTAGGGTTTCAAGGAGAAACTAATGTTTTATTTGGTTAGCTCATCTATGGCAATCAATGGATCCTCGCTCTAAATATTAGACATCGAAAAAGAAAGGTAAGTATGGCTGCCAATAAGAAAGCTATGTTTGGACGCAAAAAACATCATGGCGTCTTTGAGGCATCATCATCTCCGATCTGTTGAGTTATGAGCATCAACTGAACTCTCTAACCCTTTAAAACATATAAAAAATAGTATTAAAATGGATGGCATTAAGAATATATTTATTTTAAGCAATATATTTTGAAATCTTAATTAGAATAAATTTATAATCTTTTTCTTGGTCCCTTAGATATAAATATTTTGCACACTTATGACTTCATAACAAATATTAAACCCTCAAAAACTGGTTGGTTTATATCAATAAAAAACCGCATATTTTCATCATCACTTAAAATGGTACTGAAGGAATATGATACAGCTGCACCTAGAGAGGTCTCTACTCGTCCCTACCGGAGTTGATCTCGTATATATAGCTAGAAAGGATATTTAAGAAACAACGTCTCTGCTTAGCTGAGAAAAAGGACAAAGAAAATTTAATGATATTATTATTAA
>CP045907.1:4088823-4116113 GCA_013387185.1 Caligus rogercresseyi | reverse complement strand
TCCGTTTCAGCGTTCCGTTCAATGTTTTTTGCTTCAGCGTTCCGTTAGCGTTCATGGGCGTTCAAATATTAAAAAATAACAAGGTGTATTTTGACAATGGAATTCTATTTAGGGTGTTTTATAACAAATGAGCCCGATCGACTTCAAAGATATAAATTTGTTGACTGGATCTAAACCCAGGGGTTTCCCAACTGGGGGTCCGCAGAACCGTACTATATTCACTACATAAGAGGGTCGCCAGACTGGAGATTTTTCTATAGGGGGGTCGCCAAAGAAAAAAGTTGGGAACCCCTGATCAACCCCAACTTGTATATATTTTTTTCCCGACCCGTAACAAATAATCATTATATTAATAGTTTTCCATATATAAAAGACTAACACGCCAGTCCGCATGAAGAAACTTAACTATTTCAATCTTATTAAAAACAACTTCAGATCAAATATATTTGAAAAAGTGTCGCGATGACCAGACTCGCTTATTTTCGAATAACGGAGTCCGAGTTCGATATTAAGAATCTGCAAAATAGTATTTTAAACCTTCGATGTATGAGTAACTGGATCCCTACTTTCTTCCGTAATGGATACATTACATTTTAAATTATAATCATATTTAAGGTGTAATAAATCAAGACAAATACGAGATCAAAGCTATATAATACAAATAATATTATAAAACAACATTTATGAATGCATCTTATTTTAGAGAGATGTATTTTTAATCATCTTTGCCAATAAAACACATTTAATATTATATAACCACGAATCAACCATTTACTACAATAAATTGAAGTTAATATCGTCTTCGTCATTAGAAAATAACTTAATCTCAATATCAATTATTAACATTAAATTTATGCAAGGAACAAACAAAACGCAAAATATTAACTGCAACTGTTGTAAGGGTAATTTTTTGTCTGATCAATGGCGTCAAATTATCTTTTTTTAAAGCAACAACAACAAGTTTCTAGGTCGCTTGGCCTATGGGAATGTGCAAAGAATTGATCTTACATTCCTCAAGTACTTTGGTTGAGACATTCGCGACCATCATGGCGCCTTAAAATCATATATCTGCTATATCCAGGAGAAGCCAAAATAATAAATTATCATCTATAGTCATCAAACATCCATATACAATTGTGAAGTGCGAGTATAAAATGTTTACCAAACTATGCTAATTACTAGGAAGCGTACAGGGACTAACCTTGTAAATATATTTTTGTTTGCTCGTAGACTGTCATTTATTCTCCATGACGAAATGAAAAAAGCTGACGAAATTAATACTGTCCTCGTATCCGATTCCTAAGATTTTAACTCTCGAGCCCTCCTATCCGAGTATATCAAAATGAGCAAATCCATGATTCCGAGTCCACAGCCCAGATGAATATCCCGTAGTCAGACTTAATCTCAACTTATTTCAACAATAGTTTCATACCTAAATACTAAATAAGTTGTTTATTTTGTAATAAGAATGAATGAATAAAAAGGTCATTCAATTGTGTGTAATTTTGTCACTTGGGGTAAAATAAAAAAAAGTGCTTTACTATTCTATAGAGTTCTTGGGAGAGTAGTTTATAAGTTCTTCTTATAATATTCATCCCCTTGTTTATATCCCAGAAAAAAAATACTTAATCAAAACTACATTGAAATGTTTGGAAAAATTGAACGCTGAACGCAAAACTATTTTTTTTGCGTTCAACGTTCAGCGTTCAAAAAAAGTTGCGTTCCGTTCAGCGTTCCGTTCATTGAACGTGCGTTCAGCTGAACGCCGTTCAATTTTGCGTTCCGTTCACAAGCCTGGATATCCTCTTTGTTTACATTCGTTTTGCCCCCCACTCCTGGATCTTGACGAAATTTTCAATTTTGAGGGATCAGTCTTTTCTGGGGTGCCCTTGGACGGCACTCCTGGAACCTTCATTATCGACATGCTTGTTTGCCAAGCCGTTTATTTTTATGCTTTCTTTAAAATGGTCAAGTATGATTCGGAATACATTTTCTGTGATGACTCAAGTGGGGGTTGTTTTGGACCCTTTTTGTGTTTCGTGAAACTTTGCTTTCAACTGTTTTATTTCAATGCAGACAAAATGTTTTCCACGATTTCTTGAATAGGCACGTTAGATTTGATCATATAAAAATATTTGTAGAATATGAGGGTCCTAAGTATATTATATCTATAATATATATGTATAGCCGGAGATTAATTTTCAAGCCGTGCCGGGCCAAAACTGGGCCGGAAACTTTAATATATTTTCTTGCCTTCGTCATTCTGAAAGTGACGATGTTTTTTAAGAAAATAATTCCTATTATTTTTTTAAAATAAAAATAAAATAAAAAAAGTAATGAGGTTTTTTTAGAAAATAATTTTAAAATATTTTTTTTAATATTTTTAAAGATTCGTTTCTAAAAAAAGTCGTCACTTTCAGAATTAACGAAAAAAAAAAAATAATATTAAATTCCCGGCCCGGGGATTTTTAGATTAAAAAAAAAAAAAATATATATATATATACAGGAACGGAGTGGAAAGAATTTATCCAACGGGACAATTATGCCCTCGCCGGCCTTATACAGGCCCAATATGCCATTAGAGGCTGTTAACAGCCGTTTATGTTTCTGGAGGCCAGCGGCAACACCGGTAATAGTCCCGGTACTCCCGGTGGCCACTACGCCCCTGTATATATATATATATCAGGCTTGTGAGCGTTCAGCTTTTTTTGCGTTCAAAATAAATTAGCGTTCCGTTCAATGTTTTAGCGTTCAGCGTTCCGTTAGCGTTCAGCGTTCGTTAGCGTTCAAATATTTAAAAAAAGTGACGACTTTTTTTTTAGAAAAGATCTCCAGAAAAAGTGATGACGTTTTTTTTTTTTTTAGAAATTTTTTTCCAAAAAAGTGATGACTTTTTTTTTAGAAAAGAATTTCAAAAAAAGTGACGTTTTTTTTTAGAAAAGAATTTCAAAAAAAGTGATGACTTTTTTTTGAAAAGAATCTCCCGAAAAAGTAATACGTAGTGATGACTTTTTTAGAAAATAATTTCAAAAAAAGTGATGCGTTTTTTTCCGAAAAAAGTCCAAGAAATGTTTGAAAAATTGAACGCTGAACGCAAAACTCTTTTTTTGCGTTCAACGTTAAAAAAGTTGCGTTCCGTTCAAGCGTTTCGTTCATTGAACGTGCGTTCAGCTGAACGCCGTCAATTTTGCGTTCCGTTCACAAGCCTGGTTTCTTCCATAGAGATATAAAGATATAAGGAGCTTATTCCCTTCAATAGCAGAAAAACATCGTCGTTCAGCTGTATTCTGTGTGTCCAAACTAACCAAAGTAATTTGTACACCGCCATCGTAAGTTGATCATATAGATAGAAAGGTTTGTTTATATGGGCAATATGACGTATGCCTCTGAAGAATCCAATAAACTCTCTATGTCTTTATATCTCTATGGCTTCTTCCCACTTGCGTCATCAAAAGTAAGTAAATACAATATACTTTTTGATGACGTCATAAATAATATAAGATACCTGACGTTTCACCCTCCATGAAAACAACCTTGTATTTTAGTTACCTTAGGCATAAGCATTAACTATCTCTTTTTATAGTCAAAATAAACACAGTCTTCAGTTCAAAATGGGGCATTTTTATATTTACACTCAGTCTAGTCTAGTATTTCTTGAATCAGTATATGGGACAGAGACTTTGTATAATTAAGCTACGAATGAAAAAACCCAAGATTATCTCACATAAAAATAAACAATGATAAAAATATATTTCTGATTTGAAATATGTAAATTATTTTTATTATCAGTCCACAAATCACGTCAATGATTTTTTCGTATGTATTTCTCAGCCCTGAAAGTCTAATAGCTCATAAGAAAAATAAGAAAAATGTATGTCATTTTTTTCTCTCGTCTCCATTATGAAACTATGTGGCATATTTCCCACAATAAAGGAATGCATTATTAGATCCAAGCGCATATATGTTGAGCTCTGTTGCATATTTGAACCCAGATGATAACAGAGCAGTTTATTAATCTTATTTTAAGACTACAATTTGTTTACAAGCAAGCAAAAAATAATTGTCGCAGTAGAGATGGAGATCCGGTAGAGTCGTTGTTGACTCTCCTGTAGAGATCACGATCGTATCCTCTCCTAGGAGTGACTACGATCTATATTAGAATAAACGAAAATTCAGCTCCCTGGCAATAAGGACAACATACTTTCAATAGTCCTTGGCGTAGAGATATAAAGATCCCTTCAATAGCAGAGAGAAACATCCAGCTGTCGCATTTGCCCAACCTAAACAAAAAGTAATTTGATCTACGTCATCGTAAGTTGATCATAGAAAGATTTGTTTATATTGGGCAATATGACGTGTAACAGGATTTTGCCCCTGGGCTGAAATGTCTAATTTGAGTCCCATTTGTTACGTAGATTCCAAAAATGCCACTTAAAATTTCCTCCGAAAACAGGTTAGGACTTTATGGCCTTTTTTTGAAAATCAGGATTTTCATCATTTCTAATGGTTCAGGCCCAGTTATTTTCGTGCAAAGTAAGAACAACCACAAATGTCAGTTTGTCAGGAGCAAACGAAGACCTTAATTTTGTTACATAGTGTAATCCAATAAGCTCTCTATATGTTTTTATATCTCTATGGTCCTTGATAGAAATAATTAAATCCTGCTAGGAAGAGGGAGTCCAAGTCGTGCTTTTACTTTTTTATTATTATAAAATCTTACATGTTAATAGTATGATACAATTTACGCACAATTGGATGATGGGCAGCTGTCGCTGCAATCCACGAGGATCCTCAGCATGGTTATATATATATATATAACAATCGTATAGGAAAAAATGACTAGATATAAGTGTGTTTAAGGGATGTGAAGGATATGTAAGGAGAAGGAGGAGGATATTCTTTTTGTCAGGGGAAGAGGCCCTTAATCAGAGCTTGCTTGCACTCTCCCCCCATCATAAATATATATATATATAAAACTGAATGTAAATGTCTTTTTACGGAAACTTTGTAACATGATGATGACGACGACGATCCATTGATGAGGTTCAGTGATTTATTTAATGAAAATCCATGTAAAACAGCTGTCCATGCTAGTGAAAAAGAAGAAGGCCATAGAGATGGAATATGTGATGGAAGACACAAGAGGATGATGTTCTTTGATTGTCCCCCCTTATGTTTTTTCTACATAACAAAAATAATAATTTTTAAAAATAAATATTTTCATTTTTTGTCATGATATTTTATAATTTTCAAAGTTACATAAATATTATTCATTTCATGCAAATAAAGGTTTTACGATTTAAGTTTTGTCTTTCATCACTTTTTCTTCATTCTTACTTCAATGTTCATTGTTGTTGCATGGAAGCCAATAGCAAACTACTCAATACTAAAGCGTTAAAGTAAAGTAGCGCATGCATAACATAAAATTCTTCCTTTTTCCCCCAAAAAAATTGGACTTAATATTAGTTCTTCTTAAGTCCGTAAGGGGTGCTTTTATAAGGAGCTCTTTGAAATAATAACAAAGTCCTTTTATTATTTATGTTTGGAGATGTTTTTTATCTTGTAGTTATTTGATATATTTAAAATCATCAAATTTAATCACTTTAAACCGGTTTTTAATAGGATTGTGACGTAACTTCATGGACAACGACATCTAACGTTAAAGGAAATTATAAAATTTTGGCCATTTTTTTTTGTTTACTTTTCCTTGCATGCGCTACTTTACTTTAACGCTTTACTCAATACTAATTTATAAATGTTTTGTGACTTAATTCTATATACATAGACGACCATTTGTTTGTTTTAGGCACAATTGAGAAGCATTTATGTGTGTTTTCTTACATTTCTATGCCTCTATTGTCATATTTCACAAGTATGGGCAGCTAACATATATGGATATGATTGGATAAGTCACTCAACCTACAGATTTGAGTCTTGATGTATAAAAGGATCCATGTTGTTTGTTTGTTTCACTGATGATTGGGATATGTAGAGGTGGGTGTAATATTAAGGCTAAAGTTGAGATCATCGTTGTTGTTGTTGTTGAGATGGGAGATGTCTGATGAGGGGCTGTAGCCCAGGTTTTTCCTCATGAGAAATAGATGTATTTCCTGGAAGGAGGGCCTCTCTGCCTCCTCTCGCTGCCAGCACTCATTCATGAGGTCCGAGACCTCTCGTGGACATCCGATGGGCGGCGGGAGTCGGGCCAGGGGGACGCCGTGCTGGTAGACGGAGGAAAGGCTACCGATGACCTTGTCGTCACTCAGGGACTCAAAAGGCTGCTCACGAGCAAAGGTCAAGATCTCCCAGAGGGTCACTGCGAAGCTCCAAACGTCGCTCTTCGTCGTGAACTTTCCCTGATAATAAATAAACAAAAGAGAAATAGAGATAAATGGGACGTTTGCTTACATGGGTGCAACCCCATTGGACACAAACATAAAAGAAAGAAGGCTGGCGGCAATATCAAACAATACTTCAGTGATTTCCAGGTTATATGTTTGTAGAAGTCTAAAGGTTAAAATAAAGTCAGAAAGTTGGCAGCATAAATTTAAAACAATATTTTAGGGGTTCCCAAGTTTGTTTACAAATGAGAAATCTGATTGGTGTAAAATAAAAAGGAAGAAAGTGTGCAGCAAAATGTTTAAATATATATTAATATTACAGTGGCTTCCAAATTTGTTTACAGAGGTGATTGGTCGAAAAGAAAAGAAGGTAGAAAGTTGGTTGGTTAAATATTTAAATGTAATACAACATTTCATAAGGGAAATCCTACATTAAACACCAGGGATGTAGTCAGGCTATGTTGATTCTTTAGAAGAAATGTTTATTGGTTTAATGTTTCTTGTATTACCATTGCATTATGGGGGAGGGGTTTCCCCTTTATCAATTCAAACGTTTCAAAAGATGATAATAATAATAATTACTTTCTTTTCTTCTTATTTTCATCAGCTGCTCCGACAGTCTCTTCCCTCCTCTTATTTAGTGTATTATATGTACATCCAGTTATTAGTTAAGTTGTTGGTTAGATGATCCCATGTAAAATTAGACCTTATTTGCTCCTTGCATTGTTTTAAAAGTATGTGGATGCTCAAGAAGGAATGTGTATAGCAGAAATGAAGGGCATGAGGAGATTACTTTTACCCCGAGATGGCATAGAAAAACTCAAGCTGTTTAATGCAAAAATAATAATAGCCACAGCTCATTAATGATAGAAAAAAAGGGTGAGGAGGTAGGTTTGTGATGAATTTTATATCGTAACAAAAGAGATGCCAGAGAGATGTCTCCTTGTTTTCTAATAGGCAGCAGCATTTGTTTCTCTTTCTATGACAAGTTGGGGTTAAAGTAATCCTTAACCGAAATGAAGCATTCAGACAAGTTTAGTACATGGTTATAAACCAGTGATTTGAATGGTATTAATGTCATTGATCAATACATAGTGTGAGAACAAGGTGAGGTCAATGACCCACTTTATCCATATTATAAACATATTTATTAAAAACTATGGAGACAAGCCATGATAATATTAGTTGTATATCTATAACGTTATCATTTAAAACAACTTATGATAAGGAATAATAGGTGGGGGGGGGGGGGGGAGTATTGTTTTTGTGAGGACCCAAGAATTTTAGGTTCGTCTTGCTCCAAACAAGAAATTCCAGGTCAGCCCACGCATGAAGGAACCATGGCCCTCACAATTATTTCCCATTAAATGCTGCAACACCAATGCATTGGTGTTTGTTTTTTTATGAAACAAGATACTCATATTTTGTGATTATATAACAAATATCTAGGTGAGGAGACAATCAAAAGTGATGATGTTCTTTTAAAAAGAAGCATGGCCTAACGCCCGAAGCGGGGGAGTTTTGACAAATGCCTAGAAAGGCGTCTGACTTAATTGACGTCCATCCATTTACAGATATTAACCAGATGTGTACTGCTGTTGTGAAATTCATTAACTTTTTAAAATGAATTTACAACACATGCTGAGAATCATTGAGTGGTATCAAGGAAGTCGTATGAGAAAATAGGAAATTAACCTTATGGAATGATATCACATTCATGAAACTGGTAAATGTTGATAATTTTTTGTTCTTGAGCAGTGGTTTGAGGGAAAACATTAATTCGCATAAAATCATTTAGATTTTTTAGTTATTCCTTTGATCCATTGATATGCACGTACAATTATATTTACTTTTTCCTCAATTGACCACAGCCTATTAGACTCTATTAGTCTAAAACTATGTACATACTTCGGAAGAGAGGGCTATTGTTTTTTTTAAGTACTCAAAAAGTCAATTCACCAAAACACAATATAACCACAAATATTAAGAAGATATGTCAGTTGACGTATCCGCGTTTCTTTGTAAATGTTGAGCTAATTTATAACACAATATTTAATAGAACACCCCATTGAAATCTCAAAAGTTTCCCCTTGAAAATATTTTTTCTTTATATATTTCTTATTTTGTAATCTTTCTTTCTAATACAAGTACAGAATGGAAATTGTTGAGACAATCCTCATCTATTGATCAGATTTTCTTTGCCTAAGATGTAATTTGATATGGGATTATGGCAATAGCGAGTTTGGACCACATGTGGTGTTGAAAAAAATACATGAGGACTTCCCGAGGAATCCTTTTATGATATATACTTTTAATGCTATTGCGAGCGGGGGTTTTAATGTTAAAATTTTAATTAAATTTAATTAAGATTCGAATCAATACTCTTTACATTTGATTTAAAACGAAAGTCCAGGCAGAAAGTACAGTAAATATCCATTGACGTCGATGAAATTTATACTAAAAACAACTAAATGAAGGATATATACAAATCAATATATTGAACTACTGGTATTTCTGATTGATAGCAAAGGACACGAATAGGGACTTAAAAAATGATTTAAAAAAATAAGATTTAGTTTAACAAGTTTTTTTTTTTATAGAATTAAGAACAATTGTATTAGGCAAAGTTGATCCCTCAAAGATATTTTTGATTTTTTTAATCATATGAGGGGAATAAAATAAGTCATTAAAAATATAATCAACAACAGAAAAAAATGTCATCATTAATAATTGGTTTAGTTTCATGGATTAATTGAATTTTTTTAATGTCAATAAAAGAAACAGATTTTTTAAATCCCACTTTTCTTTTTTTGCTTTTATATGTCAACTGACCTGACCTTTTTTTCACTCTATGATATTTATTCATAAATAGGACTGAACAAAAAAGTATATATAAAACTATAAATCCAAATTCGTTTATTTGCATATTAAATATTATTTGTTCCAATTGTTTTTTTACTTAAACCGCTCATTTTTTTATATGCTCCGGATTGTCTCCATAACTTACCATGAGCACGGACTCCCAAGCCATCCATCGGATCGGAAGAAGACATCCTGCCTGACTCTTGTAGTAGTCTGCCTTGTACATGGAGCGACTCATACCAAAGTCGGATATTTTGAGAACGATGCCGTTCAGAGTAAAGTCCACCAAAACATTCCTATTAACAAACAAAAAAAGGATGAATATTATCAACATATAGCAGAGTGATGAAAGACTGCTTAGTCACCGGTGAGGTGCTTTGGACCATTAGGGAATCAATGCATTTATAACTCTTAATCACTGTCTGATTACTCCCCTTCAATATGCGCTAGGAGCTAATTAGTTAATTGTGTAGAGGCGCAAAAAAGTAGATCAAAGGGCAGGCAATGATGATGTATTTAAGAGCAATTTTTAAATTAAATGCGGATTTTAGCATACTTTAATTTGATTACATTCACATTCTTTTACATACCCATAAATGAGGGGCTGAAGATATTAGTTACCTCAATTTGTTAAAAGGTCAAAAGTTTACTGTTTTAAATATAATGATTTTCATAAAGAAACCCAACTTATGACGTCAAATAGAATCTTGTAAGACATCATTTAATAAATGATTTGTATTAAAGTAATGAAAACACAATCAATGGAAAATACTTTAACTGAAAATATGTATTTTTAAGAATGGATAAAAAGGATGAAGATTCTAAAGGTGAGTAATTTAAACTGGTGTAGGATTTAAAAAATTGTTTTCTTACAAATGCATACTACTCATGCTTACTAATTCAATCAATGCGTTTATAAATTTGTTTATCTTAGGATCATGTGAACCGTGTTACGTAACAAGCCTTCCTTAATTGTTTTTTTATGAGTCTCACCCAAAACATGATATTCTTTCTTAAGCTTTAGTTGCGTGCTCGCCACATTTTGTTTTTGTTCTTTACTTTATCATTTTTTCAAAAATATTAATAAATAAATGTCAGGGGAATTGTACATAGATAAAGATAAGTTAAGTTGATGTTATTGTTTAATAATACATATCTATGTTCACGAGTCCAGTTTTTTATATATAAACCAGGAAACCAGCTGAGGTACAACTACGCCTTGAAAAAACATCTTTTTATTTATCCCGTCATTTGGCAAATAGATTACAATCATAGAGGGCTTATTGGATTCTTCAGAGAAATACGTCATATTGTCCAATATAAACGAATCTTTCTATCGCTATGATCAACTTACGATGACTTAGATCAAATTACTTTGTTTATTTGGGCAAAGGCGACAGCTGAATGCCGATGTTTTCTCCTATTGAAGGGAATAAGCTCTATATATTGCTATATCTCTTTGATTTTGAAGGATGGATTTCATCTCATTGAATTGATGTTCCCTTCTCAACAGCTGCAGTGAGTGAAGTGATACTTTGCAGCATAATGCCAACTTTTCGATTAACTAATCACGTCAAAAAACGCCAAAAAATCTTATTTTCCACAAAAATAATTAATAATTTTAGCTATACCATAACTAATACTTATTTTTATTCTATATCGAAGAGTAACATTAATCAAAAGTTTGGCAGCTATTAATTACAGGGGAAACAATTATTTTACGTTGAACTTGGTAAATAGCAGAAGGTCCCAAGTTTTTGATTGAATGTCATATTTAATTAGTAGCATCGATACATTTGTAAACAAATGCAATTCACAGCTATACATAGAAACTGTTGGTTTTGTAGAAAATTATTTTGTGTAAAAAAGACAAATCTTAAAAAAACATTTTTTTTAATTCACGGAAAGACATTTCTATTAGCATCAGCTGTGAATTCTATATGAATGTCATCTGTATTAAAGCTCCCCATTATGCACATAGTTATGTGACAGCAAGGCTTACCTCGTTGCCAGATCCCGATGGACAAAGTTCAAAGACTCCAAATACTTCATTCCGGAGGCGATTTGAGCCGCTAAATAAATGAGGCATCCATAGCTGAAAAGAAAAAAGGGAGCTTGTTAGTTAAACACCATGGCAGCAAAAAGGAAGATATATATATATATCAGGAAACGACCAGAACACCTTTTTTCGCCGGGACTTAAATTTTTAAAGCCGGACCGGGACTTAATATATATTTTTGTTCCTTCGACATTCTGAAGTGAAAGTAGAAAATAATTTCCAAAATAATTTTCTAAAAAAAATTAAGAATGACAAACGAAAGAAAATATTTAAGGCCCGGCCCGGTGTCTAAAAAAACTGGGACACGGGGCCGGGACGCTCAAAAACAGCCAGGACCCGGGCCGGGTACCCGGTCGTTTCCTGATATATATATATATATATATCTGAGAATGTTATTTCATTTTATCATGAAGACGAATATAGACTATCTCTAAATTTAACCAGATTATTTAGCAATTATAGACAGTAACAAATCATTATATAAGTTTTGTGAATTAATAATTATTTTGTATTAAATTGTTCTTTGTCATATATATATATAAAGGTATAGGTAGAAGACTGCGCATATAATATATGAATCAGATTCAGGTCTACAATTAAGAAAATCGCGGATGTTAGCGCCGTCACCATGGCAGCAAAAAGGATATATATATATATATATTATATATTTGAGAATGTTATTTCATTTTATCAAGAAGATGAATATAGACTATCTAAATTTAACCAGATTATTTAGCAATTATATAGTAGACAGTAACAAAACATTATTTAAGTTTGGTGAATTAATAACTATTTTGTATTAAATCGTTCTTTGTCATACATATATAAAGGTATAAGTCAGGGGTCGGCAATTACGTTTGGACGCGGGCCAATTTTTTTTCAGACAATGACATCGCGAGCCATAGTTGTTGTCACAGAGTTTTGGTGGCCCGATTGAAGAGAAAGCACCACAAATGCACGCACTACATTGCCTAATTCACCAGAGTTTCCTGTGCGCCAGACTTAGTGGCGTGCTGACAAGTATCATGGATAAAGTGATGAGAGTCATAGTCCGGGGTGCATCAAGCACACAGCACTGTCTTTTTCGCCAACTTGTTGTTGAGTCAGAGGCCTGCTACGAAGATCAGCTACTTCACAATGACGTGCGCCGGTTAAGTAAAGGAAAGGCACTGGAGTGCGTCTAGGTCAAGGTAAAATCTTTCAGCGAATGAGCAAGATGCGTGCTTTTAAACGATCACCTGGCCTTCCTAGAAGGTGAAATGTCCATTTCAATTATCGCGTTTTTTAACCGATGTTTTTGGCCATCTTAATCAGCTGAACCTGCAACTGCAAGGGAGAGGGAAAACCATTGTGGACATGATCAAGAAGATGGATTCATTTACAAGGAAGCTTGAGTTGTTCCAGTCTGATCTAGCAAGTCGAAGGCTTTTGCACTTTGCAACATTAAAATCATAGGGAGGGGGCCAAGTGACAGGAATTATGACTGTATTCCTCAATAAATGTTTCGAAATTGATAGGATTGCTGAATGCCTTTTTTCTTTTTTTAAATATGGGGCTTAAGAAAAAAAAATTGTTTAATATCAAACTTATGTCGTTTCGTGGGTCAGACAAAATAAATGGCAGGCCAAAATTGGCCCGCGGGCCACTATTTGCCGACCCCTGGTATAGGCACATAATATATGAATCAGATTCAGGGTCTACTAATTAAGAAAATCGTGGATGTTAGCGCCATCTGTGGTGTTTATCTGAACACAACAGTTTCAAGACCAGGAATGAATAGTTCAGAAAATGAAGTTTACTATTATTTTATTTATTAATAACTTGAGTTGTTGAGTCGAATAGTGCTCTGGAATTCATTTTTATATGTTGGCATTTTGTTAAGTGACGTTTACATAAAATAGATGTTAGGCTAAATCTAGTCTAAAGAAATGAGGCATCAGAAGAGACAACCGTCAGTTTCGTTTCAACTAATTGATTTCTAATATGTGGCATGTTTGTGAATGCTTGTAATTCCTCCTTCATATATCCGGTTGTTTAGTTGATTTGAGAGCTGAAATAGGTTAACCTTAAGGCCTTTTAATCCTTAAATGGGCCTGATTGATTCATCCCCTTTTCATCCCCAATATAATGGTCGTCATCATAAAAAGGAATAATTTCCACTGGCATAGGCCAGGGCCAAGGGCTATCTCCCTATTTAGCCTCAACACACTTATTTCGTACAGTCGTAAATAACCACTTCATTTTTATCTCCAGCTCCATTTTTAGTCTCACTTAGGTCACATATCAATCACGATGAATAAATGAATAATGACGAGAAATATATAGTATACGACTTTTTCAGTGAAGTGACATCCGCACAACTGAAGAAAATAGCCAAGAAGGGGGCCCTTTTATAGCAAAATAATGCCAGCCATCAATGGAATCATAATCAAAACCCAGCAGATTTTATATGCAAAACAAAGCACCAACTACCAATAAATTTCCGACTTTTAAATAAACCGTTGACTTCCATCTTTTATTTAAAAAAAGTTATGAATTATTTATTTTATTATATTTTATATACATAATACTCTTTTTATCTGTTGTTTGATTACTGTTTTGACTGCCTAATGCCTTATAGAAATAAATAAAGTTTTGCTTATAGCCAAAAATAAATTGAATACTTTTTCTCAGCTTACATACCATCATCAGTATCATTTCATTTTTGTGTAGAATATTACAGTGTATATTACCGACGCACGTGAGACGTGAAGGAACGGCAAAACTACTACGCGGAAAAGCCACTGAATAACTTGCAATGTATATTAGAATAACAAAATTAATATAGTCATATTTTGTTACTCGATTGTTTTAATAATTGCTCAAATTATACTTTTTCATGTTTTTAAGGAAATATATTCATGTTTTTCTATTCGCATTTGCTACGGCTCACATTACCTTTGGATGAAATTCTTTTTGTAGTTAACGAATTGGAATATCGGTAGGATTTTGAAGTACTATAAATTGTGAAATCGAGTCTCGGGTACAAATAAGTGGAATTGAATAGTGATACATTTACGCTTTAAACATGTTTTTATAAATATATATTATCTCTAGAAATGAAATATATGACAAATGAGAGTAGGAAATGTATTTTGCTTTTATAAAAGCCGGGATTTAAATTTGAGATTGGGCAAATACAGATCCCATGCAAATAAAAATCAGTGTTTAGTTTTTGCTATTGGACATAAATGCATTTCTGGAAACCTTTCCGGGCCCCTGCATTCAACAAGGTCCTCTGGCTTATCTCAAGCGTTGTTCCAACAACTAAAATTTTATCACTATTGAAGATTTCTTTTAATCATGACGGCATTTATCTTGAGATCCATTTTCAGCACTTAAATTCAACGCGAATCAGATTTAAAAAAATGTTTACATCATATTATTATCCACCCATTTCCTGGATACTTATAAATAGCCAGTTTTCTTAGCTTAGGCTCTCAGCTAAGAAACTGGACTAACAGTCCAAAAACCACATAATCCCTATGAAATTTAATAAATGCTTGACTACTTCACCAATATAATCTGTTTTACAATGGATACACTATACATTTTTAAACAATAGCCGGATAGGAACACGTTTTTCCCCTGTATATAAATGAGAATAAAGCTTTTGGATGAACCTATTCCAATAGTATGGTAATTTTTAGAGAATATTTAAGTATCATGAAATAAAACAAATAATTATATAAGAGCCATAGAGATATTAAAACATAGAGAGCTTATTGGATTATTCAGAGATATATACGCCATATTGCCCAATATAAACAAATATTTCTATCTCAATGATCAACGTACGATGACGTAGATCAAATTACTTTGTTTATATTGGACACCAAAATACAGCTGAACGACGATGTTTCTCTGCTATTGAAGGGAATAAGCTTTCTATGTCTTTAATTCTCTATGATAAAAGCACCAGTCAAGGATTTAAAACATGGCTGACGTCAATAAACACTTTACAGCCTCTTTTATCGTAATATTTAAGCCATCAAAATACGCAGCTGCATAAATCCATATTTTTATAAGCAAACTTTCAACCAATCTGTTGCGAATTCTCATGGAATAGCATCAATGGAAGCTGCATGAACTGCAGGAGTAAAATTATAGGCACACAATATAGTCACTATAGCCTAAAGAAAGGTAAATAGCAACAAATATGCTCCTGTGGTGCTTAATAATAATAATAATCGTGAATGTTTTAGCCATTTTATATTAAATATTTGGCCAAACTTTATTCCATTCCTCTTAGTAATTGATTTCGCAATTTTACACACTCTCTCTCAATTGATATCAGTCTTATTTCGAGAGAGGGAGCACTTATTTTCCTTCTCATCTATTAATCAACCAATTAGTCAATGTAGAACATTCAAAATATGCAAATTGACGCATCCGCATTTATAGTGTTAAGCCTTCCGGAAGTCTGTAATGACTTAAATATATCATCCTATTTAAAGGCGTCTCTAACGTTTGATCAGAGCCTTTAAAGGGCTTAACAATAGGGTTAGATGGTATTGAACATATTTAAACGACGTTGCATTTTGTAATAGTTAAAATTGCTAAGAAATATTGTTAGTTATTCATATATGTACTCTTGATGTGATTTGCTGATTCTGACACACAGATAAATGGTGTTATATTGACAAGGGATTACTTTATACCCGACATGACATAGAAAAAGAAAAAATGCTGTCGATGTGAAAACACTGAGACATCTTTCTTGCATCTCTCTTTGATTATAGTATCAAATAATTCACAAACCTCTATCTTTTATATATTAATAAGCTGTTGGCGTTATTATTATTGCATTGTTTAAACACTTAGGTTCTTCTAATCTGAAGGGGAACTTTGATTCGGAGTTCTTTCTTGTGTCCGGAGTTACTACTTATTCCACAGGACTCGAGGACGAGAGGAGGAACAAACCTGTCCCTTTTTTTAAATGATTAATACATTTTTAAAGATTAAACCAAAAGCTGTTGTTGTTTTTATTATTGCGTTATAATGAAAAAAAATTAATAACATTTTTAACGAAATAAACCAAAATCGTTTGTTGTTTTTATTATTGCGTTAGATTAAACAGCTTGAGTTATTCCATTCTTCACATAAGGTTCCTCCTCAAGAACACTCAAGGTGTTTAAAATAATACAATAATACAATAATAACTAACAGCAATAGAAAAGAGGGAGAGGTTTGTGATTAATTTGATACTATAATAAAAGAGAGGCCAGATACAAGAAAGATGTCTCTATGTTTGTTAATCGACAGCTGTTTTTCTTTTTCATGTCGGGTATAAAGTAATCCCTAGTCGTTATATATATATATATAATATTGAGCTTTTGCTCGCATGATTACGTTTCAATAAGAGCTTAACAAAGCGCACAATTGTGTCTTTAATAAGGATGCTGTTTGCAAAGCGGTGCGAATAGGGAGTGCAATAGCTCAGTGTGTTGAGGTGTGTTACACTCTTAATGCTGAGGGCGAGGGTGGTTCAACACCTCCCGAGATGGCAAGGTATATTTTGGTCAACCTCATTGATAAGAGTATATCTCAGGTGAATAATTTACACACTAAATTGCTTATTAATTCCAGTCGGTAGTTACAATTCTATTGAACCAAAGAGACAAAACCTCCGCTTCCTTAGCTGATTTATTTAATGCCTAGCAAATATCCTTTCAATATTTATTCTCTCTCTAAATATATTAATTAAATAAAGCAGCTCCTAACGCTTAGAGAGGGAAAATGAATATATTTATTGTTTTCATAACGATAAATGGACCACCATATTGACGATAAGACATGCAATAATAAAGGAAATAAGGAACTGACAAATTATGTTTGTTGAATTGTTTGCTACTATAACTATAAAACATAATTGGAAATTAGGCTGCTTAGTTTATACAATCAAATATGTATTAGCGGTCATCTGTGTAATGAAGTTACTTGTCTTTAGCGGTCACCTGTGTATAGAGGTAACTCATCTATGGTAACCAACTAAATTGTCCACGTAGAATAAAAAAATAGTACTATAATCTTCTCTGACTAACGGCCATCTACATCTATTTTGGGGCTGCCTAGAGTGACCGCTAGTGAATTATTTATTTCAAAGTGCACTCCACTAGGCTTTTAATTGAAGTAACATTTAGTTTAGTTCATGTTTCTTTGCTACTCGTTGTTTTTAGAATAAAACCAAAGTCCTCTTGTTGTCTTTCAAACTACACGTATAGGACATAGAGATATAAAGATATAAAGAGCTGATTCCCTTCAATAGCAGAGAAACAGCGTTGTATTGTTTCTGTGTGTCCACTATAAACAAAGTAATTTGATCTACGTCATCGTAAGCTGATCATAGAGTTAGAATCTATCTCTATGATCAGCTTATGATGACGTAGTAAAAATTACTTTGTTCATTTGGAACACACAGAAACAATACAACGCTGTTTCTCTGCTATTGAAGGGAATCAGCTCTCTATATCTTTATATCTCTTTGGTATAGGAATACTAAAAGAAAGTACGCATCAATCAGGTTAATGTGGATTTCCCGCTCCAATAACTTTTTATTTAGAAAATGGTATATTATTATTATCATCATTATAATCGTAAAACCCCTTCACAAATTGCATTTACTCATTGGCTCATATCAATGCTCAATTCCTTCAATTCATCAGAGGCTACTTACATTAATTACATGTAATATTTTAAGACTATGGGGAAGCCATGAGCAATAGACCTTAACTACATTTACGAATGCTCTGACGAAATGATCAAAGTAATCAACGGTTTACTGGAGCCACTAAAGTTTGAAGAAGAACCTACAATACAAAATATCATTGAGAAAATATTTTTTTCCAAATAAATGCTAAACTTATTTTAAAATATGTCATTCATTTTGAGCGACTGCGGAGGCCGAATTAAACTCCGATTCATTGGAGTCTGTGGGTTTACAAGGAGATAAATAAAAAATAATAACTAGAAGGATTGTTATTTCCAATCAATGCTATAATTATTATAAATATGATTTTGAAGGATTTCGGGGGTACAATTTAAGTATTTATTGATTGTGATGTCTCAAAGTAATGGATGGATATAATTATAATACCTAGTCTATAAAAGTAATTAAGTACTTTAAAGATATATATAATGCTAGATAATATAAATTTTCATTTTTTGGGGGGCATTCATCTGTGCTTCTTTGTTTGCAGCTGTTATCATTTTGATTGATATTAAATTCATGCATTTAATGTATATATATATATAACTTTAAGATTTCCCTGATTCATGTCATATAACGGAAACTCTGTTTTTCTGCAATAGAGTGAAAGAAAGAACGGATCAATTGTTTGGGAGTGCTCTCGTCATACACAAATGTACTGTGCCACGAAGGAACACATTGAGGAGGCATTTGACGTCAAAATAACAAAGGAGGACTTTTTATAAATATATATGACGGACCACAACCACTGAGATATAAAGATATAGAGCTTATTCCCTTCAATAGCAGAGAAACATCGTCGTTCAGCTGTCGCTTGCGCCCAAACAAAGTCATTTGTAGGTACACCGTCATCGTAAGTTGATCATAGAGACAGAAAGATTTGTTTATATTGGGCAAATTGACGTATGCCTTTGAAGAATCCAATCATAGTGATATAAAGATATAGAGAGCTGATTGGATTCGTCAGAGAAATACGTCATTGTGTCAAGAATATAGCTGAACGACGATGTTTCTCTGCTATTGGAGGGAAGAGAAATACGTCATTGTGTTATGTTTCTATCTCTATGATCAGCTTACGATGACGTAGTATAAATTACTTTGTTTATAGTGGACACAGAGAAACAATAGAACGCTGTTTCTCTGCTATTGAAGGGAATCAGCTCTCTATATCTTTATATATCTATGAATCCAATTAGCCCTCTATTTCCTTATATCTCTTTGACCACAACACCTCAAAGTAAACGCGTTAATAACAAAAACAATAATTAAAATTAATCGTCGATCAAAAAAGAAAATAATATGTATGGATTTTACCCATCATTATTTTGAACACAAATGCTTTAAAAAGAATATGACGGTTTTATGTTTTGTATTTTATGTTGGTTTATTTATTTTTTTAATATACTTTCTGGTATTGTATGTATTGTTTTCTATTGATTGTTTTTGTTTATAGTTTTCATGACTGCCAAATTAAGGCCAAGAAAAAAATGTCATAATTACTTAAAATGCAGTGTCCTTTAATAAATATGACATAAAAAATCCATGTTAAATCGCTATATGCATTGATTTTGATCCACATTCTTTTCCTCCTTCAAGCCATCGATTTCAAGTTTGGTATCCTTATTGATGTATCTTACTTTTATTGATTCAAATGAAGTAGAAAGTATTGGTATTCGCAGGTAGGCTAATAAATCAGTGCCTACACCGATATTAGTAAAAAAAAACCATCAAAATTGAAAGTAAGAAAAAAGACAAAAAGAAAAGAAAAAATGTCAACATCTAACAATAATTTAACGATTAAAAAAATATAGTGAGTCTTATTCACTCTAATTAGTTACATTGATAGACTAAGTAGATAAAAATGTCCTCATAAAATTATTTGAAATTACGAATCAATAAATACTTTAATTAGGCCCTCAAAACTGTTAAAAATATGAATATATTTTAAAATCTATTGGGAAAGACATCTCTTTATTTATTGAAAGTATTAAAAAAGACAAAACGAGAAGAAAAAAACGTCAATGTCTTGCAATAATTTAACAATTAAAAATATAATTTACTATAATTAATTATATTTATAACTACGTAAGTAGATAAAAATCTCCGTATTCATTAATTACCTCCGCCGAAGGAGGTATTGTTTTCACTGGCGTTGGTTGGTTGGCTGGTTGGTTTGTTTGTCAGCAGGATAACTCAAAAAGTAAGGAACGGATTCGGATGAAACTTTGTGGAGTTGTTGGAAATGCCAAATGAACAAGTGATTAAATTTTGGCATCTCTGAATGCTTCTTTAAGATGCAAAATGAGCTAAATACTAATAATATTTCAAGTTAGCCTACTCTGCCAATAGATGTCGCTGTGCTGTGCTCTCAAAGAAGAGAGCACAGGACAGCAACATCTATTGGCAAATGACAAAAAGACCAAGTGATTCATTTGGTGTGGATCGGCGGAGGTTTGCACTCTCTGAGTCCTCTAGTTGAAATTCCATTAAATACTTTAATTAGGCGCTCAAAATTCTTCAAAAAATGAATATATTTTAAAAACTATTGGGAAATATATAATTTAACTTATTATTTATTTTTCCACATAACAAACTCAAATGTAATCGATTATTAGCCCGTCCGATTGAGTTGCATCTGCTGTGAGGATATGAACAATCATTTTTAGTTAGTATCAGTCCGTCGGAACTAGGACATTTTCTATGAGTTTAAAAAATAAGATTCTTCCTCTCTCGGGAGTAGAACCTCCGCCCTTAACATTGCGAGTCAAGCACGCTTCCACTGAGCTATCAAACTCCCTCAATGATTTGTCTGTATATTTGCTTCATTACAGTTTCTTTCGAACACCGCTAAGGATTTAGTTTAAGCAATTTGATACTCTCATATTTCCTATTTCAGTTATTATCATGAGTAAAAAAGCGGGTCAGAAAAGCACATATTTTGTACAGATCACATTTTGACCCTTTATATGATGTTATTCTTGTTCTCGAAATTATTGTATTACGATCAGGATTGGTGTTTTTAATCAGTTATTAATGGCAATGTTATATCGCTGATATCACAAAAGGTCTTTATTGATATATATATTGCAAAGACAATCCCTAAAAATTTGCTTTTCATATTAACTCAATTATACGAACTATACATATACAGCAATCTTCATTTCAATATAAAAAATTTAAGAAAAGTGGTACTTCAGCCGGCAATCTGATATTTTGGAGACTCGGAATTTTTTTCTCTCTTAATCTTCATTACAATACAATACAAAATGAAATATATGGAATTTCGTCGTTTATTGTAGTTGAAAACTTGACCTCAGACTTTGTTGTTGGATAGTTTATAGTTGGAGCGCGTTAGCAGTGGAAGCGACCTCGACACTTGAGGTTCGACTTCTCTTGAGAGATTCATAATGATGAAAATCCTTCAAAAGGTATTTATAGGTTGTAATGAGTAGTTTTAATGCTATAATGAGCATAGATATATTGAGTCATTTCATCGCAAGATATTTCTTACAGTTTTTACAAGTTCTAATGTGTTACTTTTGTCCTACCTGAGCGTGGGCACTCCAGGGGACTTTGAGAGCGTCGTTTCCGCGACGTGATCCTGTAGGAACTGATATAGATCCCCCCTCTCCGTATACTCGCATATCATACAGTAGACATCATCCTTAAAGGAGACCCCAAGCACCCTCACAAGATTCGGATCCGTGAGCGTCGTAAGGATCCGCGCCTCATGCTCAAAGTCCGATCGCGTGGAGGAGTCACAGGCCCCCTCCTTCAGACTCTTCACAGCCACAAGCTCCTCTCGCCAGCGACAGAGATGAATCTCACCAAACTGGCCCTCGCCCAGCTTCTCCAGGACGAGAAGCTCGGAGCGTTGAATCTCATGCAACTCCACGGTAAGCGTGTCCACACTCGTCTCTGGGCGAGGAGACATGCTCAAAATGAGACTGCCCTCCTTTTGGATTTGAGCGTAGAGGCGAGTGGAGGAGGAGATATCCGTGCCTGGAAGACGTTGTCGGGAGTAGTCCTCTTCCGTGACTGTGGCATTGGATGTGCTCGTGCTCGTTGGGCTGGACAAGGGAGGGCGGTTATTGTTAGGGAGTCCACCTTCCTCATTATCGTTCCTCCCTCGTTGGCGTTGAGCAGATGAACTGCTGCCTCCTGCGCTGTATTTCCCTGGACTGAACCTTGAGCTAGATGAATTAGAGGATGATGTGTTGGACTTGTGGATTGTGTTATTTCTCAGCGTCGTGGATGAGCTTCCCCCGTCATCCCCAATGCAGCTGCTATTGCTGGGGAGTATGGGCGAGGGAACACTTTTTGGGGAGAGGGGTCGAGAGTAATGGGAGAGGGGAAGGCTCCCGGGTTTCTTCACGAGGGGTCGAAGGGGCTCTTTGCTTTCCAGGACCGCATAGGGATTTTCTGTTGGAAGGAGAACATTGGGCTCGGCGTAGTCATCGCTTCCCTCTGAGCCCGGAGGTTCCTCACCCGTGCTGAACTTCCGGTTGAGGCTGAGGAAGCCTGCAGCTGAGTAGAGGGCTGAGGGTTCTTCGTAGATGGTTTCCTGTCGAAGCGGCGGGGTTTCGTGGATGCGTTGATGGAGGTGTTGGTGGGAGGGGAAGAACATTTTGTTGTTGTTTGATCCACTGCCGGGGTGGTTCCTCCGTGAGTCCCCGCCTCCGTTCCTCTGTGAGCCGAAGAATGTGTCTGCATAGGAGAGAATGGGGTGATGATGGTGATTGCCCTTATCCGAGGTCCGAGAGGAGTTGCGGTATGAGACATAGGCGATCCCTGCGAGCAGAATGGCGATGAAGGTCACGAGGGTCCCGATGAGTATCCCTGCTTGATCCGAGGAGGAAGTCTCCGTCGGGGGCCCTTTTTCCATTCCCTCATCTTCGGCCTCGATGTTGAGATGTATTCCATCTCGGTAGTCCCCTCCGTCCTCATAGACCTCTGGTGGCGGGGGCTCTGTGAAGAGCACCTGTGCCCTTGGCTCGGAGTTGAAAGTGACCTCGCTGATGAGGATCCACTTCTTTTCAAAGGTGAGTTGAATCATGACGTACATCCCGTGTTCCCCCTTGAGGTTGATGGAAACGTTCCGGGCGTTCTCAAGAGCAAGGTCCGGCATGTACTTAAAGTCCACAACGCGATCGTCCGCAAACTTTCCTTCCTCGTTGGAGAAGTATATTTTGGCCTTGGAGAAGACAGCAATGTCCTTGGAGAAGTGGTTGTGTGCATGGATGTCCACTGAGGAGAAGGTCCGCATGGTGTCAAAGTTGAACATGAGGTTGAAGGTGTTGACGAGACTCCGCTGCTTCCATCCGATCCATCCCTGTCCCTGTCCTTCCTTAAAGTTGTCCCTCCCGTAGAGCCCGTCCACAAGCATTCCCAGGCCTCCGCTCAGCTCCCCCGTGAGTGAGTCCTCGCTCCCGTCGTAGGTGGTGTCCATGAGCTCCAAGACGCTTCCGCGGACACTTCCCTGGGGGATAGAGTAGGCCAGGACGCCCTCTCGGAAGGGGCAGCCCTGGAGCTCCACGCGCATGCAGACCGTGCGGGTATGTTCACTATAGGGGAAGAGGCGGATCCGGTCCGCAAAGATGGAGGGAAGCAGACTGTTGTTGGCCACATTGTACGTATTCACGTTGCCAGGAAGGATCTAATTAAAGAGAGGAGGAGGAGGATCATTATCAGCATTCATGAAAAAAGGAATGAATGATATGCATACGGATCACACTTAGTGATGTGGCTTGTATATTACAGAGAGCTGACTTTTCAATTGCTTGACTAACGTTAAATAAAATTCACGGGCAAGAATACTAATACAATTTTATATTTTTGATGCAGTCGAAATAATAAGGTAACTCACGCTTCACGTTTCATGAAAACATGAAATAAACATACTTTGTTTTCAGCATAACTCGATGTAACCCATTTTTTATACCTTATAGGGGTTTTCATATGCTAATTTAAAATTTATCTATCAATGTATATACATAAATGTATCGCCAATGTAGCAATGACGCAACAGTCTGAATTTATGCTTGCTTTTAAATTAAAATGCACCGCCATGATACAGCTCATCATCTCTTACTTCATGAATTTGTTGAATTTAAATTATTTTAAAATTAGTATTTCATGATTTTTTTTACACCATAAACCCCCAATATGATTTATTTGATGTCAATGCCACGAAATCATATAAAATAATCTTACTCTTCTTTTTTCCTTCAGCTACTTGATATAATTACAAATAAAATATTTTAATTTCGCGTACAAAATTTGTATTTTTATTATCATAATGTTTTCATAATTTAGAACATGAATTTTATTCTTCGTAACACATTATTATAATCATAACTATGATTATGAAATTCTCACCGTTCGTCCCAGACTATCTCTGTACTCCTTGAATTCTGTCATGCCCAGGCGGGTATAATGGATTTTATAGGCCTCTGCAAATTCCTGCCCGCGTCCGTTTCCGAATCGCCCTTGGCTGAGGATCCCTGTGATGATGGAAAGGGTCCCAGGTCGATCTCAAGGTACTCCTCATCCATGGTGTCCTGGCTGATGGCCCGCTTGGGACACCAAGCCCCTCCACCTGCGTCCGAATGAAGTCTAGTAAATAAGAGAGGCACGTTAGTTCAATGCGATTCGGAATCTCATAATGAAATAATAGTTTGTTAAAATGTATTTAATGTTTTTAATATTAGGCAGGCTAGAGACGATCATTAAAATCATCAATTATGTTCGCTTTTTTATCAAAGATAGGATCGCGGAAGTATTATGTTCCGGAAATGGTAACAAACCAATCTTAGTATTTTCCCTTTGATACACATCCGTATTGAAACCTGTCTATAGCGGCAAATCAAGGAAATCCAACAAAGTGACCTTTATATAGAACGATGTATAGTACTTAATTTGTTAAAATGGGGCCGTAGTTGCTATTGACAAGTGACAAGGTTTTACTATATTACTCTTCCTAGAAAACCCAAACAGCATACCAATGTTTCAAATCTGAAGCATTACTGGAATACGGCCTTGTTTGGAAAGGATTTTTGTTACAAGCAACTTGAAGTATTTTTGTATTCTAAGAAGTTGTACTATAGCCAACAATTGATCAGACGTGTCATCACTATACAGACAGAAAGGATGACACTCACGAATGAGAGATGATTTTTTTCTTCGTATTTATATTAGACCGGCTTAAGAGCGTTATTTCAAAAATGCGATCTGATATTCGCTGCGATCAGAGCCCTAAGCAATAATTTACAAACTCAATCAAAGATAGTCCTTGATTTTTCTTTTTTTTATCCACTCGTAAAAAACAGACTCTCTTAAATAATACTAAAAAAGTATATAAAGATATTTAAAATGTAGTTCACGAATAAAAAATAGATATAAAAATTGAATCACTTTTACACTCATTTATTGATAATAATATATTGCCCAAACTTATATTATTAATATTTAAAGTTATATTGTAATAAATCCAATTAAACAAAACAGATTTTTTTATATATATTCAACTGACACTCCCCCCATTGCATTATCTTTATTATATATTCGAAGAACACTATTCTTTTCTGGAAAATGAAATATTTGCAAAAGAATTATGGAGAATTAGAGCATTAGTAATGCAAATTAATGTAATTAATAGCTCGTAAAAAATGAAGCATATTCCGGATTTCTATAACATCTTTTATCAACGTTTAAGTAGGTTGTTAATAGGGATTTTTCATAGCATTTAATGCATAAACCTAGCAATATGAGATGCCTTATTAAATTTCAGTCATGTCTGAAAAAGAAGATACAATTTACAGATGTATTTGTCTTTCCCTAAAGTTGTTGTATTTGTTTGGTTTTAAATATGTAATAAAACATATAATATATTCGTTTTATTTGCTTTGATAAAGGTATTTTTATTGTATGATTAATTTATATTTTATCTGGAACTTGTTTTAACTTTATTTTAGGGTTTCAAAATTTACAATATATATATATATATATATATCAGGTCGGCTGATAAGTCCCGAGACTAACTAAGAAGAAAACATTTTCTAGACAAAATTCGATTTTATTATTCTAAATAGTTGCCTTCGAGGGCGATACAGCGATTATAGTAATCTTTGGTTTTATCCGAAAAATAGGCTTCTTTCTCGGCGATTACTCCATCATCATCCTTAAATTTCTTGCCAGCGAGCATTCTCTTCAGGTTGCAAACAGGAAATAGTCGCTGGGGACAGATCTGGAGAGTACGGCGGATGGGGAAGCAATTCGTAGCCCAATTTATTTAATTTAGCCATTGTTTTCATTGACTTGTGACACGGTGCATTGTCTTGGTGAAACAACATTTTTTTCTTCTTCAAATGGGGCCGTTTTTCAACAATTTCATCATTCAAACGCTCCAACAAGGCTATATAACAATCGCTGTTGATTGTTTTCCCTTTTCAAGATAGTCAATGAATATTATACCGTGTGCATCCCAAAATACAGACGCCATAACCTTCCCAGCTGACTGTTGCGTTTTTCCTCGCTTTGGATTCGGTTCATCATATGCAGTCCACTCAGCTGACTGTCGATTGGACTCGGGAGTGAAGTGATGGAGCCATGTTTCATCCATTGTCACATATCGACGCAAAAATTCGGATTGATTACGATTGAACAGCTTCAAACACTGCTCAGAATCATCAATTCGTTGTTGTTTTTGGTCGATTGTGAGCTCTCGCGGCACCCACTTTGCACAGAGCTTTCGCATGTCCAAATATTCATGCACGATATGTCCAACGCGCTCTTTCGATATCTTCAGAGTCTCAGCTATCTGGATCAACTTCACTTTACGGTCATTTAAAATCATTTTGTGGATTATTTTTATGTTTTCTGGTGTAACCACCTCTTTTGGGCGTCCACTGCGTTTATCATCATTCGTGCTCACACGACCACGTTTGAATTCAGCAAACCATCGACATATGGTTGCTTTCGATGGAGCAGAGTCCGGATAACATTCTTCAAGCCAAGTTTTAGTTTCGACGGTATTTTTTCCCATCAAAAAATAATGTTTTATTAACACACGAAATTCGTCTTTTTCCATTTTTTTCACAATAACAAAAGTAGCTTCACTTAAAACGCAATATCTCACAAACTAGTTGTCAGACAGCTGTTATATTTATGCATGTATGTTTTGAAGGTTGGTACTAGCTGACAGTCATATGAAAACAAATCCACTGGCGCCATCTATGTGTTAGTCTCGGGACTTATCAGCCGACCTTGTATTATATAGTAA
>CP045907.1:4070273-4081121 GCA_013387185.1 Caligus rogercresseyi | reverse complement strand
GATCTGGTATATTAGCAATAGAACTCTATAAAATTGTAGGTATATATTATCTATGACGTCAAAGGTGGCATAGGTCAGTGTTGTTAAGTTCTAAACCTTAGAGACTTAACAACAATGACCTTAGAGTCTAAGGGGTATAGTAAGGGCTGTTCTAGTTTTTTTTCCAGTTCTCTACAAATGCCAAAGTAATTGTGATAAGTACATAAATAGATATTATAATCTAAAATTAATACAATGGCAGAAGAACAAACAAAACAAATATCATAAAAAGGCAATCATGAAATTATATTAAAAAAGCATGGTAATAATATCAAACATTTAAAATACAAATTCATCACATTTAAAATTGAAGTTACACAATTATTTAAAATGTTTTAAAACCTTGTTAACAGCTTTGAGGTGGTGTGTAGAGATCGATGGAAAATATTTATTAGATCCGAAGCCAGGTCCAGTTGTCGCCAGAAGCATCAGGAACGCGGGTCGAAAAAGCAGCGTACCTTGCAACGGCTGCTACAATATTCCACGTAATTCTGTTGGCAGCAAAAGATCCCGTGAGGTCAGCTTTTTTGCAACCAAGGCTTTCGAATTCAATATAGCGAATTCGATTGCTTTTGACCTTGCTGATGTAGACTTTCGTCTCCCGTTGGATCCAAAGAGAATATAGGCTGTACATAATTGTTCACGCACTTCTCCATTCTCGCTCACATTCAAGGCAACGAATTTCTTTAAAACCGATACCATGGGACAGTCCACGAAAGCGTGGATGGTGTCGTTGTAGATCTTGCCACAATCTTTACATGGTTCGTAAAATTGATCAAGTCGGCAGAAATTTGTAGTTGCGCTGTGAACTTGTTTCATCATAAATATATTTTAAAGAACCCAACATTCTTTTTTTCCAGTTCTCAGGAAGCTTCAGAAGTTTCATATATTTGAGGCAAATTTATCATTTCTTTGGTATCAGGACAATAAGGACCTATCATTTTCAGGTGCCACGCTTTAAGGGGTAAGTGTTATTAGCAGACCGTTGTAGGGCGAAACGAAATCTTCCGTCATGAAGAATGATCCGTCATACGCCAGTGGAGAGTGAAATGACGTTCTTAATTACCCATTCTTCAAGTTCTTCAGGTTTCCTAAAGTTTTGAAGAAGTATCTTTAGGTAGTTTGGCGTATAAATCTATGGTAGAATCGCCCCATATGATGGGACATTCCTCCAAAGAATTCTCTGTAGGCATCCCCAAACAGCTGAAATATTTGACGACACAGAATTAGTTAGATCCGAGCCAAACAGAAGCCACCATGATATTTCATGGTGAGTAACTGATCTTTCTCCATCTAAAGGACGGACGGTTGAATATATCAATAGTTACTTTATTGTATATTCTTGGAACAATTGATATCTATGACGTCAAAGGTGGCATAGGTCATTGTTGGTTAAGTCCTCAACAAACCTTAGAGACTTAACAACAATGACCTTTTAGAGTCTAAGGTTGTTATTAGGGCTGTTCTTATTTTTCAAAGGTTTGAAATGTAGCAACATTGTGGATTTTCTGTTTCTTGTGTAAAAAAGAAGACGACATACAAAGTTTGAACAAAATCGGTCAACATTACGAGGTCGCGCACGAGGTCAAAGTTTTAAAAATTTAGTAAAAATATAGTTTCCGCAAATTTCTTCAAAATGGTGGACGTTACAGACTTTAATAATAATTATAATTTAAAGGAAATCTAATTTACTACCAGACGTATGTTTGATGTTTTTTAATAAAACAAAGTTTTCAGTAAGTAAAAACAAGCAAGAAAAAGGAGTAGTGTAGTTGTTAGCATATTTCATAGCTTTTTTGTATCAATTAACTTCACTCGCCTGTAGAAGATGACTTGTTCGCTTCAGAGTAAAATAGTATTTTTAAGTTTAGTAAACCTTTGAATGATAAATCCAAAAATGACCTTGGTTGTATTCTATCAATTCAGAATTCAGTACAATCTGAGTTTACATCATATGATTCAGAGCCTGTATTGACCTATAAGAAATCGATTATGAAAAAAATAAATAATAATGTGTTTCTTAGATTTGCGTCAAGGTATCCTCTCAAAATTTTACTTTGTCTCTGACGCATTATAATCCATTATATGCGTCATTTTGTACGCGAGATATGCTTTTTTAATGTACATATAACTCTCTACTTATTGAATTGACATGATTTAGTATACCAAAATATTAAAGCTGGTTTACCAAGCTTTCATTTGATATTTTGGTGTTCTAAAAATCGCTATACTTTAAGAGATATAAGCAAATACATTTTTGCACGTACTCTCCCAAAAAAAATGATTTTTTGATATGAGAATATACAATTACCACTTGGTAACTGCTGTTACTGTTAGCTGGATAGAAAGAGAAAGAAAAAAAGAAGGGAGAGAAGTGAGGCAAAATACTTTCTCCCTTCTTTTTTTCTTTCTGGTAGTAAATTAGATTTCCTTAAATTAATAATTATATTGAAGTCTGTAACGTCCACCATTTTCAAGAAATTTGCGGAAAACTATATTTTTACTAAATTTTTAAAACTTTGACCTCGTTGCGCGACCTCGTAATGTTGACCGATTTTGTTTAAACTTTGTATGTCGTCTTCTTTTATCACCAAGAAACAGAAAATCCACAATGTTGCTAACATTTCAAACATTTGAAAAATAAGAACAGCCCTAGTGTATATGTATGTATAGCCCCAGCATATAGTTAAAAGGTATCCTAATTTGGCTGAGTTATAAGTAGTTTATTTGGTCTTGAATATAACGCCATCTTGCAGTGTGTATACATTTTAGTTGTTGTTTTTCATCTATAATAACAGCTTTAATTTGAACTCATGACATCAGTGTGAGCTGGTTTGTTTTCTAAATATAAATTATTGGCTCAGTCTGTCAAGAATAGTTAACCAATTAAAATGGTTCGAATAATACAAATTCAATTTGCAATACGAATGCTTATTTGGCTGAATTCAAATATCTGCAACAAGGATCCAGCAAAGAAAAAGCTAAATTATGAACCAAACATAGCGCCAATCATTCAAGTGAAGAGGGGACTCAAAAGCTCTGAGGAACGTAGATGGGATGCCTTGATTTCGAATAAAGCTTATAATGCATAGCTAACGAATATTGATTTCTGCTTTGAACTATCCAAAGAAGATACTTGGGACTTGGAAGATTGGCAATTATTTAGAAATTTACGTTAATGAGTCAGTCGTCAGTATTCGCCAGGAATGCATAGGCGAATTCGGTGAAGCATGACAGGATGGAGGAGACCGAATAATGTTATTTATGCTTTGTCTTGCAACGCACAACTCATTTAACCTCATCATACCTGGAAGAAAATAAACTATTATCTATAATAATAATAACTACATAATAGATGTAATTATGTAGACCCTAAAGTTCAAATAATAGTGGCAAATAATATATATTGTATGAAGTATTCACTATTTGTCTCATATAAATAATCAAATATTAGCAAAATTTGTTAATATATGATATAATATATCTTTAGAATCACATTTCAAATGTTTTAATGTGCCTTAAGTGTTTAATAAAGCAGATAAGTGTCATTGTTTTATATGTACTTAGGGATGGTTCTATTGGACTTACTGCAATTGCATATACTTACCGTGACATATAAAGTAGTTTATTGTATATTTTTCTGTCATGAGAACCATTTAATCTATTTATTGAATACTGTATTGAGTATTGGTCTAAGTCAGGGTAAACATCGATTTTTTTTGCCTATATGTTCGATAGAATTGCAGCTTCCGACAGGATATAAATAAGCATTATAACATTAAAAATAGTCTATCGAACCTAGGATTATCAATGAGGTAGACCAAAAATAACCATCCCCTCTCGGGAGGATTCCAACCTGCACTCCCCCCAACATTGAGAGTTGAACGCGCCTTAGCACACACGGCTATCGCACTCCTTTGACATCGATATTTTTTTTTAGAAGGAAGAACTGTAATCTACATAATCTCTGACGTCACGACAAAGAGATTCATACACGAGAACAGTAAACCTAAATAAAACATCCCTATAAATGGCATATAACTTAGTAAGCTACTTTTTCAGATTTTGTATTTGAATAATTTTAGGCCATATGAACAGCTGTTTCCAAGGATCTGAGAATAAAATAGTAAACCACAGGACTCAAAGCTCATCTACTACGTAAAGCCAAAAATGTCTCTAACATTGCAAGAAATATGGAGAAGTCAAAGATATTCATCGTTTTATCATTTTTTCTTAACAAAACTCACCAATTAACTTGATTTTTTTAATTTCAACTAATCACGTTGCAAAAAGTTTCCTTTCTCTACCCCTAAATACATATGGTATTTTTTTCAAACACATCAAGTAACTTAACTTTTCAATTGCTAACACAATTTGCTTTCTTCCCATATATCTAATTATGAGTTCCTTGAGTATAAGGAGCTGTTTCAGATTTAGATTTAAGAATATATTAATATATTTAAAAGTTTTCATTTTTATGCATATGAAAGGTTTGTCATTTTAATGTATGTGTTATATATCTTTATATAAAATAAATGATTTGTATGTTATAAAAAGACCCATTCATCTTGGGATATTCATTTTTTAAAAGAATCCATTACTGATAATGATTAAAGCTCATTTGGAAGGATAATTAGCGTTTTCGAGAATCATATTATTATCTTTGAGGTGATTTTTACCCCCTCAACGACCGGGAATGAAATATTGCCTTGTTTTCATAATGTTTATTTTTATTATTGACTCTCCTTTTCTTGCAACAATCAACACGTTGAGGAAATGGCTCTCTGCTTGTTATCATTAGTAATGTCTTATTTAAAAAGCAGGCAGTTTTTTTATTATGTACACTTCTTTTCTTTCCACCCATCACGTTAGAGAAAAAGCTCCCCGTTTGTTATCTTTAGTGATGTCTTCATTCATACCACTAACTGTTTTTATTATGATTCACGCCTTCTTCCTTTCCATCCATCACGTTCGATACAAAGTCTCTGTTTGTTTCATTGATATAAAAAAGGATGTTTTAGTATCTCTATTGTTTGTTATCGACATCTATCATCTTTGAAGCCAATCCAGTTTTTTAAATCTCATGTAGTTCTTATCTCGTTGCTCTTGATCACATTAAATCAATTATTATTCCTTGGGCCCTCCTTGCCATGGATCTGTCATCTTTTTTTAAACGCAAGCCCAAGAGCCCATCCCCATCGCCGGTCAAAGACAAGAAGAGTAAGAAAAAGAGGTCACAGAGTTCCTCAGCCCATGCCTCACTCCACAAGCTCAAGAACCTCCCCAAGACTCATCCCAGTGAGCAAAAGAACGAGGAACGAAAGGAAAAGAGGAGCCAGAGGGTATGCTGCAACCGGGGGCTCAAGCCGAAAAAAGAACACAAAGAAGAAGCAAGAGATAAAAAGGCGGTAAGAATTCAGTCCATTACAAATTCATCAATTTTAAGTCCCATAACTTATATTCTTAACGCCGCTGCGACCTTGAATATTTACTCGGTACTGCGTACTGGACGAGCACGTGCAGTGAGGCTGCTATGGAAGCTGAGACACTGACGTCGTCATAAGTCAAATGTACAGGACTCTTACTGCAGGGATTCATGTTTGTAAATATAACTGATGACGTCATGAGCAGCCTCACCCTCCATAGCAGCCACACTGCTCCTGCCCTATACCTGCATATTTTTATCCATGAAGTAAACTTTAGGTCGGAAGAAATATGAGATAATATTTAAAATATCCTGCAAAACTACGTTTAAAGCTGTGTTTTTCGAATAATAGCTTTAGACCCGAACCAATCTCGTTGTTTATTCCAGGGCTCTCAAGCTTTGAAATAAGGTCACAATGATGCTTTTCTTTTAGGGAGGTTGAGTCAACGTGAATCACAGGCCTGTGTGTGTGATGGAATGCTGTGCCAAATGACAAAGATAACAAACTGGGACTTTTTTTCACAAAGTTGATTGTTGTAAAGAAAAGAAAGAAGCGTGAATCCTGATAAGCATTTGGCATTATTAAGTAAAAATTACTTCACTCCTGGCTGTTGAGGCTTGAACATCAACTCAAAGATAATAATTTCATCCTTTAAAACATCAATTTCCATGCCCTATTGGCCTCGATCCATGTCATTGAAGATTCCTTTGAAGGGACTCTTCCAATAGCATATATTATAATTAATTAAAGAAATCAAGTCCTCACGATACGGGAAAGAATGAATATTACTTTATTCAATCAATGTTGACGATACATGGACCATCCCTCTGACGATAGTTTAAGGGAACTATGAGATCCGTTCATCCTTGGCATTCTTATAATGAACAATTCCTGATTTGGTTTCTATAAAAGCCGGTACACCACGAACAAACCTCAAAATGACTGGTTTAGGATTATTCAGTTACGCAAACGCTATAGACAATTCGAGCCAAATATTTAACACGAATGTGCGGTTCTGAAACAAACACATACTTTTGGAATATATTGGTTTATAATCAGGTTGTTAGGTGTTCTATGTTGGCAATCCGTGTTTTTAAATTATAAAAAGTTAGAACTAGTATACGGATAGGATATATCTTTTATATTATCTACGAACACTCTATATTTAAACTAGAATACGTTACTTGTGACAAGCACTTGAATCATGAAAACTATTCACTTCAACGAAGAGACGGCTTTAATTCATTATCAAAAAAATAATTCTACTCTTATTGCCATAAGATGTGTCGGCTGAAACGAGTACCTTGTCTTGTCACGTCATTATTGATGTCCCTACCACTACGTTTCAAGGTTTGGCTATTAAATTACACAAGTCTTTTTTTGGAGTCCCTAGATATTTATCAGATTACAGAGAGTATATATATATATATATATATATATATATTGATTGTATAAAAAATTGTTTTTAAGCATGAGTAAAACATTGAAATCATTGTGGACATGAAGTTCGAAGTTAACTCTCCATTTGGGGACAAGCCAGTGATCGAACGAACCTAAAAGGAGAGCGAGGTCTTAATATTTTTTATCAAGGAATGTCAAATCATAACAATCTATTGCATGTGAAATATATTTTATATATTAAATCCCACTCTATATACAGGGTGATTCACTTAAATGAGACTCACATATTACAAACTACAATCTTTGTATTAAATTTTACATAAATAATTTTTAAACAAAAATGATAGCAAATGTGTAATTTACAAAATATATTTCATTAAATTTTCACATATCCTTTTTGGCCTTCACTACAGCTTTGAACCTCCTCACGGGGAGGCAACACAGGCAGGAATCTCTTCCTTAGACAAAGAGGCCCAGGCCTGAATCAGCTTCTTCTTTAGAATCTCCACCGATGGCCAGGACTTGCTACACACCCTTGTCTCCAGAATGACTATATTCCAAGTCCATTGGGTTCAGATCTGGGGAGGAGGGAGGCCACAAGTCTTGGACCAAAAAGTCTGCAAACATATCAGTGCAGAAGCTTTGAACCAATTGCTGGTATGGGATGGAGCTCCATCTGTTGGAACAGTAAAAAAGCCGTAGGATACTCTCTTTTGTACCCATGGGACGAACCTCCTCTGAAAAAAAGATGCAGGTATACCGCCTGGTCGATCTTCACGCCCTCCTCGACAAATATAATTTGGGGCTTCTTCCCGTCCGACGTCACTCCCGCCCAGACCATGACTGAGGGTGGCTTTTGCCTTCTGAAGAGAGGTCCTCAGCTGCAGGGGGATGTCTTCCTTTTTC
The DNA here is from genome assembly GCA_013387185.1 of Caligus rogercresseyi. Classification (NCBI taxonomy): domain Eukaryota; kingdom Metazoa; phylum Arthropoda; class Copepoda; order Siphonostomatoida; family Caligidae; genus Caligus; species Caligus rogercresseyi. Next base: position 4,073,349 of record CP045907.1, on the reverse strand, counting down.
TAGATAAAACCCGGTCATTCTGACTGTGTGGGGTGGCCTGGACCGTGAAAATCTTTGTCTGAGGAAGAGATTCCTGCCTGTGTTGCCTCACCGTGAGGAGGTTCAAAGCTGTAGTGAAGTCCAAAGGAGGATATGTGGAAATTTATTGAAATACATTTTGTAAATTACACATTGTGCTATCATTTTTGTTTTAAAAATATTTGTGTAAAATTAATACAAAGATTGTAGTTTGTAATATGTGAGTCTCAATTTAAGTGAATCACCCTGTATAGTTTATTTTCTGTCACTGTATTCCTCGAGCAATGGATAACGAACAAATACCCCGATGTTCAATACCACCATGCCTGACTTCGGCACTCTATGTTTCTATGACTGTTTAATAATTTGTATAATATGTCGAGTGTTGCTTTATGGACAATGAATTCATTATTTCTTTATTTATATCCATCTCATCCTTATACTTCCAGAAGCCACTGGAAGAACCAAGGACTCACGCAAGGCCTTTCTGGAGCGCTTTGCCAAATACCGCCAGTGGAAGGCTGTAAAGAAAGCAAAGGCTGATCAAGAAAAGAAGCCCACCTTTAAAGTAGGGACTGTTCATCATAAGCCCTCTGAGTTTTCAGATGGTTTCCCCTCAAGTTCATCAACGCTGCCCCTGGAGTTCCCTCGTCTGATGCGCTCAGGATCACTCGTAATACAACGAAACCTGCTCAATCGGGACTCTGCACGGAGACACAGCTTGAAAAAATGACACTGATCATCCATGGATCATAAAAATGTTTTTTTAGTCTAGTTTTTTATTTTCTTGTGAAGAAAAAATGTTATTAGCCATCAAATATTATCTTTGTAAGTATATGTTTCACAAACATATAATATCATAATGCATAATTAAAAGCCATTTATGCAGAAAATGAACTGAGATGACGTGTTATATAATAATTGTGAATTTATTTTATAAGATATATGTTGAAACACTATTTTATATAAATATTGTTAATGATTATCATAAATATAAATATATATATCTTGACAGTTATCATAGGAAAATTAATGTATTGATGTAATTTATATATAGACCTTTGTTTTCTTTATAAAAAATCATCATTTGACAAAAACACCATTAAAACAGTGTCATTACCAGGCTTTTGGATGATCACAACCTTAGTGTTCGCCCTTTGCGATTAAAAATCCGTCAGACGTTCGTCGTTCGTTTGCCGTTCGTTGAAAAAAATATCAATTATTTCCCATTTCAAATTTGAAAAAATTCATTATTAAAAAAAATCCTCACATTTATGTATCTCAGAATGATTCATAGTAATTTCAATTGCACTTCTATTTGTAAAAAAAGTCTAACTTTTTTTCTGAAGTGACATAAGGAAAACATTTTTTAACTTCTTTTATAAAAAAGGCCACACTTATGACAACAATATAAATTGAACGGACGAAGGCGAACAAAAAAAAATCCATTCGTCCGTTCATTTATATTCCTGTTCAGGCGTTCGATTTTTGAACGTGCGTTTGCTAAGGGTGTTCTTTTTCCTTTCAATTCACAAACTCGGTTATTTCCAATGTAGAGTTTATAATTCTGATTACACCTAATTCTCTGGAACTCATATCTTTTCCAAGGAAAGAAGTAGTACCAATGGCCTTACATTTTGAGCTTTTAAGTCCTCCTTCCTGCTTTAAGCACATCAAAAACGATGAAATAATATACATTTAACTCCGCAATTGTGAATCCACTGCAATAGCTGAGTCAAGTAATGACACTCTCTTTAAAAATATCCTTTTTTTTTCGCAGCAAGGCCTTATTAGTCACATAAAAAACATATTAAAGCAACTAAAAGAGTGATAGAAAATTTTAAGTTTTACAACAACAATAAACATTATAGTTTATAATAATTTTCTACTAAAAGGCCAAAATATCTTAACAAATACATACAAATCTAAATAACTAACACTAATATCAAAAAACAAAGAATAAAATTACGCGAAAAAAATATTTCAAAAAGGTCAAATTATTTTTCAATTTTTTCCTTGCGGTTTTCATTGTCCTTGGAGTAGATTTTTTTTTGTAAAATCGAAGCACCTTTTTCAAAGTATGGAGATGTCGTGCAGATTGAGAAGGGTAGAACTTAGTAACTTCAAAAGCATAATTCCATGAACTGTCCTGGGTTTTGGGGATTCGTAAGCGAAGAGCACAATACCTCGCAGCAGCGAAAATAAAAATTGCCCTCAGATGGTCAACATTTACTGGCGTGTAGCTTGTCAAATGTTTGGCAATATAGGCCTTACAGTTAGAAATTGAAGCATTTATAGCTTTGCCTTCGACTGAGATGGGCTTAGTGTATGGTTGCAAACCAAAAAGTAAAAATCCATTAAGGAAGCTGGGCCTAAAATTTTGATAAAATCCTGATTCAATATGATAAAAGATTTTAATAAAGCTAAAACTGGACAGTCACTAAAAGCGTGAACACTGTCATTATAAGTTTTCCCGCAGTCCTTGCAGGGGCGAAAAAATCGAAGCAGCCCAGCAGAGATCTGGAACTGAGAAGTGAATGTTCTACTGTCAATTAAACCCACCAGAGATCGCATAATCACCTTATCCCATGAGGAAGGAAGAAGAAGGACTTTTTAAAGTTATTTAGGATCGCCCGAGCATCAAGACATTCATCTGTTTTGGTTACTAATTTGAAACACCAAGGAGTTAAAGGAAGATGATGGGCAGCAGATCTATTCAAAGGAAAAACAAACTTTCCAGTATGGAAGATGGAGTCTCTCTTCAGGTCATGCAGTGTAAACACACTTTCACTAATGGCAGTCTTTTCAAGTCTATCCGGACATGGTAGGTTTGTAAAAAAGGGCGCCTTTTGGAAGTTTTGACGAATAATGTCGATGATCCCGCTCGAATCAAAACAAGGTGTTAAAGACCAGACAATTCTCTGAGCTGCCCCCCATTCCTTTGATACTCGGTCTACTGAGTCATTGATAGAGTAGTGCCGAACATTAGTTGTTTAAAAAATACTGGAATGACATATAAAATTTATCCACTCTACATTGGGTTTGTACAAAAATGTCC
>CP045907.1:4056598-4070173 GCA_013387185.1 Caligus rogercresseyi | reverse complement strand
TCGAATTGAGAGGAGAACTGATGAAATATTGAGACTTGGCCTTCCAGCTGCCCTGGAAATGAAGACAAATAAAATAATAACTTGGTAAAATGCATATATTTGAATAAATTTTTAATTATTTTTAATCATGACTAAAGTAAAGACGCATTTTTATCGAAGACGTCAAAAATGAATAGAAAATTGCTTATCTTTTAAAAGGTTTATCATATTGTATTATGAAACAATAGGAGCCCTGATATAACCTTTTTATATAATTACGATAACGATAAAATAAATATATTTTTAAATCCTAACTCACATTTACAATATATGATAAAGATATTGGCTTGATATAACGGAAGCCTCATTTTAAGGGACGAGCTATAAGTGATGAACGATAAATAAAGTTGATCTTAGGCACAATATTTTTAATCGTTTAATCACTCATTTTGTCTCAATGGAAACCACTAAATACTATTATAACAATATTACAAATAAAATTATACTAAAAAATAAATATATATATTATTGTTCTTTAATAAAATCATATATTAGTTTTTATATAAATAATATTGATTTTATTTGTATTATTATCTGCATATTACTTAAAGGCTTTTCAACAGATACTAGATGTCAGAAATATATGATTCCATGGAGAAAATCTTTAAGAGAGAATAATTATTTATATAAATGCGTATAATAATTAATTAACATTAATAATACTAATAAGATATAATATATAATATATAATATATATATATATATAATATATATATCTATATATATATATATATATATATATATCTATATATATAAAACATAGTTCAACATTTTACAGAAACTCAAGGGTGCCTAAATATAAAAGTTTATGGTTATAAATGTTTTTTTATTATCATATTGTATTAATCTTGCATTTGTATATATGTTCATACGTAATGTAATTTTTTTAAACCAAAATATTGAATTATGCGTTTCGAGACATTAACATAATTTCATTACATTATCTTTGTATTTGTTTATTTTATATAAACTATGGAATGGTCAAAAACATTTATACAAATATTATAAATGGCAATGCCTTTGGAGACATTTTAAGTGAATAATTAAATTAAGTTTCTCAAAAGTTTAAAAATATTCATCACGAATTGCTGGGCCCTCGAAATGATAATAATAAAAATATTATCTTAAAAATGGCAAACGTTCTTTTTTGTACATATTTATAACGCTATCGTTTAAAAAAAAAAAATACTGATCACAACTTGTTAGTTTTTTCATTTTGTCCATTGCTTATAACAAGTTGTACTCTCTTTTTAATAGCTTATCACAAATTGTAAGTTCTTTTTCTTTAGTTATGTACCCCCAGTTTACTCAAAAATAACCATATGATCGTTAATGCAAGTTACAAAATAAAATATCCATAGAGCAAGTTGTTTTAATTGCTCTTTGGTGGTATTTTAAGCAGATCGTTCATCGTTATTGTAAGTTAAAAGTTGTCATTTATCGTTATCACAAGTTGACATTTAATCTTTTCACAACTTAAAAATTGCTATTTTGTTGTTATCACAAGCTAAAAATTGTTCTTTTGATCGAGGGATTTTCTGTTATAATTGTCATTTTTTCGTTATTACGAGTTAAATTGACATTTTAGCATTAATACAAATTTGTATAATAATATTTATTTGGGAAGTGACATTTCCTTTGTGGATTTTCAAGTAAAATCTTGTTACTTAATTGTTATGGTAAGTTTTCATATCAAAGTTATCTTAGAATCACTGCATATCAATAATGATACTAATGCCATGCGAAATGAAATCACCTTTGGTGGCATTTTAAGTAGATCCAGGCATATCCTTCCAGCGGCGTCCACATTGGGATGATAAATGCGTGACTTGAACTGGACGCTGGGTGGTTGAAAGGGATATGACTCTGGTATGGAGAGGGAGAGCTTGAAGAGGCCACCTTCATAGGGAGTACCCTCTCCACCCAGGATATTCGCCTCCAGCTCACAGAGGCTATCCTCACCCTGAGCAGAGCAACTGATACCGGAGGTGGATTCTTCTCCAACTCTCCAGTTCCTTACGAATACGAGAGGCACGAATCATAATAATAATGATAATGTTGAGGGCAATGACAGAATTCAAAATATTGTCCGTACGCGAAACTAGCGACCTCTGACGAATATCTTGTAAAGCATAAATGTAGTATGTGACGTAAGAGGATTAAGAAATAAAAATTATAAGAACTCCAAATGGTTCTTTCATAGAACTTCATCTCACCTCTAACAGTAGAATAACTGATAATTTATTTATTTTATTTGTATTTCTTTAGTTTTTTTCAGTTGTTTGGCTTACAAAGATTTTCATCGTTATACTTATCTCTTAATAATGGGATGTATATATACTGTCCAGTGACGTCGTACTTATAATTTAAAATATTTTTATACTTCTTGAGGGCCATCGTATCCTTTATTAAAGAGTCATCATGTTTTTAATGATGTATGGGATTTAAAAATTGTTTGGTGGGGAATTATTAACATTATAGAACTCATGTTTCTTCAATTACTTGCCAACGATACAGATACTTAGAACATATTGTTGATAATAACCAAAATATTCAGTAACATTATAATTCTGCTCAAAGTCGAATATTGTAGTAATTAATATCACTAATAACCCAGACGATATATTTTCCAATGAGTAATATAAATTATTTAACATTTCGTTTACTTTGAATTTCATTCAAACGGAAAAACGTCAAAAATGGTGCAATATTTTAATTAAGGTTTTGTGAGTATAATAATAGTTATTCTTCCGTTATATCGGAAAAAATATGTATTACTATTTTGGCAATGACTTTTGTTGCGAATAATTTAGTACATGCCCATTTTTAATCATAATTAGCATTACAATCGAACCTATAGCCTATAAAGTGAAAGGAAAAGTAAGATATGCATATTATTGTCTTTTTCTTATTATTTTTATAAAAGTCAAAAAGCCAATGACGTCACTATTTGAAATTATGCTCTACTTTCTTTTGTTTGAAACGTGACTTATTTGGATACACAATTTAAAATAAAGAAATTAACCCTGATGTAAAATTTACAAATAAGCTTCGTATTTTATAAAGCGTTAAAGTACTTTAACACTTTAGTATTTTACAGGCTTGTGAGCGATCAGGAAAAAATAGCGATCCGATCAAAATAGCGATCAAAATTCTTTGCGATACAACGATCAGGGATTTTTTCCGATCAGCGATCCGATCAATTTAATTGCGATCAACAAAAAAATTACCTATGTAATACTAATTCTAAGTAAAAATTAGAATGTATATGTATACAGTCAACCTTTAAGTATTCATCTTTATATGGCAATGGAATGATTTTTTCCCATAGCCTATGAGCTCCAAAATACGACTTCTCCATAGGCGCCTGTCTGTATTTAAGGACAAAAATATCAGAATGATTGTTTCTCATAGCCTATGAGCTCCAACACTCTGGCTCCACAATTGACATATGTCTGCATATTTTAAGACAGGAGATGCCAGAATAAATGTTTCCCATAGCCTATGAGCTCCAAAACAATGACTTCTGGATAGTCGTCTGTCTGTATATTTTAGGACAAAAAATATATCAGGATAGCACACACTGGCTTTTTCCATTAGTATTAGTCTGTATTTTTGTTTTCTAAACAAATATAAGTTGTTGTAATGGATTTTGGTCAATGTGACACCTAGTTAAGTTTTGAGAAATGTAGGGTTTGTCTCAAAAATCCTTATTACAAACATTTTTTCTTTTTAGTTAATTTATACAAATGATCGGATCGCTATTTTTTAGTGATTTTCTTACGATCAAAAGATATAAAGATCAGGACCTTTTGCGATACTCCGATCAGCGATCAAATATCGCTATATCGCTATTGATCGCCGATCAGAAAAACTCCGATCAACAAGCCTGGTATTTTATCCTACATCCGATGAAGGAGTCCTTCATTTTAATCACAATACTCTGGCGTATTTATATGATCAATGACGTCATACCAAAACAATTATCAATTTCCTTTTACTCTGTGTATGAAATTCATATTTGACTAAATAATATGTGAAATTGAAATGTTTCATCAAAAGGGTGATTTGTTCCGTCTGTTGACACTATGATCGGGTTCATCGCATCCGGTGCTTTTCCCCTAATGCTCCTTTTGAGCCCTGGGACCCAGGGCTACACCTACGAGAGGGAAGGTCAACGGGAACGATGGGCCTATCCCTGTCCAGGGTTGTACTGCGGAGGATTCCTCTTGGAGGAGAGGATGAGGGGCTGTTAGGCCCTGTGGACATGTCCTCGGGGTTGGAGGGTCTTTACATACACACTATTTGTCAAAAGTGTGAGGAAGCCCCAGAGCTCTATGATTGTTTTTATCTAGGTAATATTGTCAACCATATACTAGTTAACCAACACCATTAGAAGGTTATTATAAAATGTATTATATTTAAAAATTATGTTTTTTAATGTCGAGACGAACTTTCAACTCATATATAGTTTAGCAGAGCTGAGCTGCCAATTGATAATTACTAGAAGGTAGGACCGTTGTTTTCTTTTTTATCACGTATATTTTATTTATCCCTATTTAAACCATAGTACAGAGAAAACTAAAAAAACGAACATAGTACATAAAATACAAAGGTGAATTATACCAAATAAATAAAGCTTTCAAACAACCATACATAAAACAGATTTAAAAAAACAGTCATACAAAAAAGTATTAAAAGGGACAACGATCTTTAAAAAAATAACTAAAAAACATTCAAAAAAATAAATTCATTTAAAGCAATGGTGACAATGGAATTGGATGATTTTATTTTGTAAAATAAGCATAACTATCAGGGTTTGAAATTTGGCAATGACTTTAGAGGCGGTCCTGAAATTTTCTACTGGGGATGAAAACCGTAGAGCTTCTCATCCCGCATTGATCGTCTCCCCAAAGTTCCTCAAAGGTCTTGTCCATTTCTTCCCAAAGCCTGTTGACTTCTCTGCAGTCTCTGAAGACATGAGGTATTGTTGTAGGACCGTTGTTCTTGTTCATGTAGTTTGGCATGTGGATATGAACAAACATTATAGCATTAATGCATTAGTCCATCAAACCTATAGTCTTTTCAGTGAGGTTTGACCAAAATTGACCTTCCTCTTTCAAGAGTCAAACCTGAGCCTTTGTCAATGAGAATCGAATAAGCTTGTTCCATTGAGCTAACGCGCTCTCTTGGCGTAGTTAACTTGATGTTGTAGAAAATATCAAGAAGACTTTTTCCTAACCCTCGTTTTACTGATTTATTGCAGCATTTATGTCACTATTCGTCCTGGTTCTCCATTGGATATTCATTGACACGGCAGCCAAGCGCCGGAAGCTCACCCGTGAGGTCCTCCTCACGCACCTCTGCGCCGCACTGGAAGTCGGCCTCTCCTCCGGGCTTTCCCTCCTATGGGCGAGCCCTTTGGTCATTTTCTCTCGTCTCCTGCCACTACCAACACCTCGGAGACTGGTACACGGCCCTGCACAACCCCAATCCAAACTACGAAGAAACCATCCACTGCACCACAGAGGCCATTTATCCCCTATACACACTAATATTGTCTTCTACGTCCTCTGCCTAGCCCTTATGCTCCTCTTAAGACCTCTGCTATGCTCTTCAGGGCCCTTCTTTGTTGTAGAGGAGGAAAAAGAGGCGGGCCAATGCCGGAGGCACTGGGATCTATGCAGCCCTTTACTTCCTCCCCATTCTCGCCTCCTTCACGCCATCTTCGGCGGACTTATCTACGTTTCATTCCCCTATATCGTCGTCATTCTCTCCGTCATATCCTCTGCATCTCACTTTGCCTTTAAGCTGGATCAGAGTCCCAAGGCCCTCTTCCTTGGATGCTTTACGGATCCTCGTAATGGGCTAATACTCCTGGGCATTGGAGCATTCATGCCTTTGGGATCCTTGCTATCACGCGCCTTCAGGATCCGGCTCTTCATGCCTCTCTCATCACCCTGGTTCCCTTGCCGGCTCTGTTCTATATACTCACGGCCAAGTTTACGGATCCTGCGAACTTTGATGATAGTCGACGGTGAAGGGTGTGCAGATATATATATTCTATTTTTTTTTCTAGTGGTATTATTTGAATATATAATAGATAATAAATGTATAGACGTTATATGTGCTATATTTTTATTATATTTACTTGTCAGATATTAAATAAGTTATTTTTTTTGGGTGAAAATGAGTTGACTATTTCATAAATTTATTTTTGAATGAATCCTTTGTTTTTGTAAGAAGTAGTGCCAAATACATATGATATTTTTAGAGCCAATGGCAATACCTCAGAGAACATAGAATTTTAAAATCACGACTAATAGGGCTTAATATTGAGGTATTTGTTGCTCTCAACTGTGTGGGGAAAGATAGAAAGAACTTAGAGAGAGATAATTCATTTTTTAATAATTAAATAGGTAGCGATATGAAATCATCGCACTTTCATGGAAAATGTATTAGATATATGATATCTCTCTCTCTCTTTAGTTCTGTCTGTCGCCATTTTCCCCCAACAATGGAGAGCTAACCAATACCCCGAGTTTCATTGCTACGAGTCGGCTATATTCTCTATGGACGATATCTATTATTTGTAGCCCTACAACTGATATCTGATGCTACAACTATTAAAATAAGCGGGATATTAACATACTATTGTAAAAATAGCTTCATAATATCTATTAAATAATAATAAAAACTCAGATTTTCACGTACATTTCTTTGACCAAATATCTTCGACATGCCTAATGCAACCCCCGGACAGTTTTCATTCTACTCCCTAAACCCATTTTTATCGATATTTTCATACTTAATAATATGATAAAAGAAATGGGATATAACACAACTATTGTAAAAATTGCTTCATTAAAACGAATAATATCCTTTAAATATATATAAAACTCTAATTTTACGTACATGTCTTTGACCAAATATCTCGCACGGCCAAATGCAACCCCTGTCAGTTTTCATTCTACTCTCTTAAACACGTTTTTATCAATAATGTCATATTTTAATAATATGATAAAATAAATGGGATATTCACGCACAACCATTGTAAAAAAGGGCCTAATGTAACCACGGTCAGTTTTCATTCTACTCCCTAACACATATTATCCATATTTATAATATAGTAATATAGTTGATTACGAAATAAACATATATTTCATAACAACTTATCTTTAGTATCAAACATAATTTTAATAACCGATTTGTAAAATAAAATTTTAAATTGCTAAGTACGATTTGATTGAAAGTTTGTTCAAAATCGTACTTAGCATTTTAGACATCACATAAAGCGTTTGGCGAACAAAATATGTTTGTGATGATTAATATTCTGAGCGTGAATAGAAGCCTTTTTTGTCAAGATCGAATGATTCGTTTAGGGGACACAGGGAAAGGAATGAACGTGATTCTTATTTTATAAGTATTTATTAAACGGCCTCCAGACTTTTGTTAGACACCATTTCTTAGACGGACATTTCTTAGACGGACATTCTTAGACACGGACACTTCTTAGACGCCATTACTTAGACCGACCTTCTTAGACAGGGACATTTCTTAGACAACCCATTAAAATGTACTCACAATTAAATACCCTCGGGTTCCGCCGTACACATCAATGTGTTTTGGGTTAAAAATCCCCGCCAATGGGATCTCGGTTCCGCCGAACACAATCGGGGTGTTTTGGGTTACAAATCCCCCGCCAATGGGACTCGGGTTCCGCCGAACACAATTGGGGTGCTTTGGGGGTTACAAATCCCCCGCCAATGGAACTGGGTGCTCTCCAAACCTAATCGGGGTGTTTTGGGGTTACATATCCCCCGCCATGGGGCCCCTTGGGTTCCACCAAACATATCGGGGTGTTTGGGGTTAAAAACCCACCGCCAATGGGCCACTCGGTTCCGCCGAAAACAATCGGGGTGTTTTGGGTTAAGAATCCCCGCCAATGGGCCATCGGGTTCCGCCGAACACAATTGGGCGTTTTTGGGGTTAAAAATCCCCGCCAATGGGCCCTCGGGTTCTGCCGAAAACCATTTGTAACCCCAAAACACCCCGATTGTGTTCGGCGGAACATGAGGGCCCATTGGCGGTGGATTTGTAACCCGAAACACTAAGATTGTTTTCGCAGAACCCGAGGGCCCATTGGCGGGGGATTTTTAACCCCAAAACACCCCGATTGGTTTGGCAGAACCCAAGGGCCCCTTGGCGGGGGATTTGTAATCCCAAACCCCGATTACGTTCGCAGAACATGAGGGCCCATTGGCGGTGAATTTGTAACCCCAAAACACCCCGATTGTGTTCGGCAGAACCCGAGGGCCCATTGGCGGGGTTTTGTACCCCAAAACACCCGATTAGGTTGGTGAAACCCAAGGGCCCATTGGCGGGAAATTTTTAACCCCAAAACACCCCGATTGTGTTTGGCGAACCCGAGGCCCATTGGTGGAGGATTTGTAATTCCGAAACACCACGATTGTTTTCGGCAGAACCCGAGGCATATTTTAATTGTGAGTACCTTTTAATGGGTGTCTAGAAATGTCCCTGTCTAAGAAGTGTCCGTGTCTAAGAAGTGTCCGTCTAAGAAATGGCTGTCTAAGAAGTGTCCGTTCTAAGAAATGTCCGCCTAAGAAGTGTCCGTCTAAGAAATGGCTGTCTAACAAAAGTCCGGTTCCCTATTAAACTAGAGGCATATATACACTCAGAGAGTTTGTACCTCCGCCGATCCCACAACATTCCTATTCAACATTCTCCCTTTCACACACGCCGATTTTCTATCTCTATCTTGTTTCCTCTCGTTAGCTCATTTTGCATATTAAAAAAGCATCAGAGACGGGAGTGGAAGAAGTTTAAGCTACGTCACTGGGTTAACATAGTCTAGCTGATATATGAACAATAATACGTCAATGAATATTTTTTTAGCGTTTGTTCTTTCCTACTCCCTGAATAGAGACCCCATTTCATTTAGTATTTTGCTCATTTTGCATATAAGAAAGCACTTAGAGATGCCAAAATTTAATCACTTGTTCCTTTTGGCATTTCCAACAACTCCACAAAGTTTTCATTCGAATCCGTTCAGTACTTTTTGAGTTATCCTGCTGACAAACCAACAACGCCAGTGAAAACAATACCCTCCTTCGGCGAGTAATAAAGTAACTGCTCATACAAGGAGAAAGAAGGAATATTTATTGGTTTTTATCATATCTGGCAAAAGTCTCATCATTCTGACTATAATGTAATAGAAGTTACCAACTGACAAAATAATGTTTATGGTGGATTTATAACATACATATTATATATATATATCTATTATATTTTATATTGAGGATTTTTTTTCTCCCCTTCCAACCATCGTTTATATGTCGCCCATTCACTATCGATAATTAACATAATTTAACGCATGCCCCTCTAAAGAACCTGCCGAATATTAATATTAATCCTATGAGTCTCAGTCTCCTCCACACCGACTCTCCACTATCTACTATAACCGGAGCCGTGTCCTTTAATATCCTAGGACGGCATGATAGCAGAGACGCGACTCTCCACTCATAAGGAGAACATCACATGACGTAGGCACATGCCTTCGGCTCAATGGCCTTAGTCCTCCCTCCAATGAGAAAAATGGCGGAGAGCCCTAAGCTGATGAGAGTAACGGAGCGGATACATTGGTTCGGAGTGGTCTGTATGCGCAGAAAGTGTTGATTGGGGAGGATAAAAGTTTACTATGGATGCTTGGGCTTTAAATTGATGTTGTCTTGTTGTTGAGAGAGTTTTGTGTACAGGATGCGGAGAGTTCGACGAGGCCCTGCGGCCATGCATCCCCTTGGGTTAAGTCTACTCCTTTGTGTCCCAGTTATGGTGGTAGCCGAGGGGTCGCCCAGCGGAGCTGGGATTTGTAGAGGGAAGGGCACTCCCATCGGGAGAGCCAGGGCTGGGATCGGATATATTGGTTCGATTGGGCGGACAGATCGGTAGTCCCCTATCAAAGGATGCTATATTACATTAGAATAATAATTTGAAACATTAATGCCAATAAAACCGCGTCTTTTTTTTTTGCCTATATGGTTCGATAGAATTGCATCCGACAGGATACAAATAAGCATTATAGCATTAAAATGAGTCACTTGAACGTAGGACATTCTATCATGAGGTAGACCAAAATGACCATCTCCTCTAGGGAGTATTCGAACCTGCATCCCCAACATTAAGAGTTTGAACGCCCTTAAAGCACACTGCTATCGAGCTCTCTTCTACCAGCGTCTTTTTTTTAAATTTGTTTGGTTCAATGGACATTCGTAAGGATATAAAAATGAAAAGTAGCAAGACAGATATCCCAAAAACACTTTTTTCGGCATATCTTGACAAATAATGATGCTATAGAGCCATTGAGGTTCGTTAGAAGCGTCCTAGGGAAGTGATGAACACACAGAGCTATCTCAATTACGTCTCCAATTGCAAATCCAATTTTTGGTGGTCTGGACTCTAAGAAAAACATAAAGCTACAGTTAAGCATATTTATTCGTCAGTTAGGATCTTAACAAATACTCATATTCGCTGTTACAGCTGTTGGAGTTTTGCTGAAGATCTTCATGTCTAAACAGAACGCTAGACAAAGATTTTTTCAAATTTGGATCAATCTTTGACCGAAAAAAGGCTTGAAATGCGCAAAAATGAGCTAAAATAAGCATAATCATAGAACAGTGTAGTTGATGCTTTTATGATACCAGATTTGGATTCACACCCCAAAAAACAAGGAAAAGTGTCTGGATCAGACATTTTGAGTAAAAATTACACAAGTTGGTTCAGATTTCTAGATTTCAAGCGTAACGGGGTTGCCCCCATAACGAAAAATTTAGGTAAGCTCATTTTTTAGAATATGAAAATATTAAATGGTTCCAAGAGTCAATTTTTTCGTTTTTTTTGGATTAAGATAGTCCTTAAAGTCAAGATTATCATATGTTGAAGCATGAAACATTTCATCTTGGGGCTTTTCTGCAATTTTTCAGCGAATTTATCAGCGGGGGTCTTTTTAGGGTCTTTTTGATGGAAAATGTCAACTTTCACAGTAATTTTTGTGGAAAACCCATGAATTTAGGTGAAAAGCTGCCCATTTGCCCTATTTATGTCATAAGTCATATTTAGAGGGTTTTTGGTGGAAATTTTGAGCATTTTTTGAATATTACTCAAATTTCTCCTAGAAATGAAGTGTTTCCGGAATTTCGCGAAAATATGAAATTCGCGAACTTCAAATGGGCATATCTTAAGAAGTAATTGGAGTTAGAGGAACAAATGAGACCATTTTTATAGTTCTGAGACTGAACTATTCCTATTTACATGTTTGAAGGTGATCTGATAAAGTTTTAAAATTCGATATGTCCACTTGGGAACCCACTGTGCCACCGTACTAATTCAATTCGGAAGCGACAGGTATTTTAATTACAGCTATAAATTAGTTTTACAGCTATTTTAAATGAACTAATACTTTTGTGATAACATTTTCATTTATTTCAAAAATTAACGAGATAAAAAACATAGTTAAGATATTGTTTAGAGTCAGTCATTAGAAAGAATTACATGCCTTATTTTGACTAATTTAAAAATTGTCACATGATCAACGTAACTTTTTGAAAATGGGTTCTTAACATACTTAGAATCACATTGAACTTGGCACTCAGAATGCTTTTCTTCTCAATGATTCATTCATTTTTAAAAATCAGCACTCCTGTGTTGAAATTTCTATAATCTATTAAAAAGGTAGTTAACAGACTCGGGAGATAAAATAATTGCCCAAGCACCTAGTATTTCAAATTGAAACAAATTTTTATTTTGCTTAAAAATTCATATTATTTTATTATTAAAAAAAACCACATTCATTTAACTATAAGTAAAAATCATTTTAAGACAGCTGATCATTTATTTGTGTATTTTATTTTCCGTATTTATCTCAAACATATTATTTCAGGATGTATTTTAGAGATCCTCAAATATTCTTTTGGGCCTAAGTTGTATTCAAGTAGAAATATCTTGATAGATAGTTCTCTATAGCTATATTGTGATGCATATTAATTATTCTAAAATTATATACTGTAATGTAGCGAGGATTGATGCAGTTTATATGCGGCCTTTATTGACGTATACTTACGAAGGTTTAACAAAAAAATGTCCTTGAAAATGCATTAGTTAAAAAGCAATCAATCAACGTTCTAGATTCCAAAGACACAATTTAACGCTTTATGCTTATTATTATATTAAAATATTTCTGTACTTCTATCAAATCAAATGGACAAAAAAATATCTTTTAATATTCACACAAAATCCTGTACACCTCAAACCATGCTTCAGCCAACTTCATTTTCCCTTCATCTGTAAAGGGATCCGGTGTAGGACGAGTCCAGAGTCGAGTCTAGAAGCCGGGGCCCACTGCCTCGGATCCTTAAGTCCAAAACCGCACTCCTGAGAGAGTAAAAACGAGGCGGACTCTTCATTGGAATGCTTCCCACTGAAAGAAAGAACTCCATCAAGACTTGGCGGGGGATCACGAGACTTGTAGTACTTTGAAAATGGGCTTGAAGCGATCTCTTCTTCCGAAGTCATATTGTTGTTGTCTTTGAAACATGCCTTACAATAACATGATGATGAAATGTTATTGTTGATGTCAAAGAAAAAAAATATGTAGGGTGTTGTGCAATTACTCTAAAACCGTCACATCATACGTCACATATTTGTTACATATGATTCTAGGGCAATCACCCCCGAGACAATCACCCCCCAGACTAGCACCCCTTGGACTAGAACCCCCCGTTAGTAATATTTATTATCCTTAAAGTCCACTTATGAAGTTAACTATGTTTTCTAGCTATAACAAAGGTGACGTCACTGTTAGCAAGGTATCTTATTTATCTCCATTTTCTAAGATTCTTCTTCAAGGAACCACTTGTCCTAAATCGAAGACTATGATCATTGGAGAAAGTGACTAATTTGAAATCAAAAACCTATCAACTCAAATAAGTTGACATATAAATTTTATTCTCAATTTATTATATTCATTTCTTCACACCCAAAAACGTGTTCCTGTGGCTTTTTAAATACCTACGTACCCATTATCTTCGCTAAAGCGTTAAAATATACCGAGACATCGGATTCTGAGGAGGACTAGGTAGAGACTGGGGGACGAAATTTTGAGAAGCAACTTCTACTTATGTCTACTAAAGAACAAATGAAAATGATCTGTGCAACTTTATATTTTTCTATATGTACTTAATTTTTGGATATAGTCGGATATTGTAATAAAGAAATTGTTAAACAAGTTGTGTCTATTGCTCATTTAAAAGGTATGTTAATATCGGTATAATATTTAATTTATCTGGGGGTAAATTTGGTGGGTCTTTGGACTGCCATATAAAGATTAAATTATAAGGTTAGACTGTATATACATTTAAATTTTATTTAGAACTAGCGAATGTTACCCGGCTCTGCCCGGGATTTCCAACTTGACAATAGTCTGAAATGAAAAAAAAAACACAAAAATAGTTTTAGGGATGT
>CP045907.1:4030456-4056498 GCA_013387185.1 Caligus rogercresseyi | reverse complement strand
TTTCTTTAATATTCATAGATCGTGCTGACAAATTTGAAAAAAAAATCAATCTAATACTTAGATAAGCTCAATTTTTTGACTTTGTTCATTCTCATTGTAATCAAGTCCCATACGATTTAATTATTTTTAAAGCAACATTATTTGGGAATCAAAAAAAATTCTCTAAGAGTTTTCTATAAAGTGAAGTGTTGTTTACGATAAATATAATGTTAGTTTATGTTTATTATTCAATTCACAGAGTTATTTTCAGAGCTGCGACTACCGAATGTAAATCGGTATTCGATACTACCGGCGGTAGATTTCAAATACCAAACGTAATCGTTTATACGATATCCGGTACAAACTACCAAATTTATAAGTTGCTTGTAGATACAATAAAAGAATGTGAGATTCCGGGAAGGTCTTATTGGATTCTTCAGAGGAATACGTTTTTGTGTCCAATATAAACAAATCTTTCTATCTCTATGATCAGCTTACAATGACGTAGATCAAATTACTTTGTTTTATTTGGGCAAGGCGACAGCTGAACGCCGATGTTTATCTGCTATTGAAGGGGAATAATCTCTCTATATCTCTACGTAATAACGCGTACCGTTTTACTTTATGTAAACATGTGATTCTTTAACAGCTTTTAATACGGTATGTTTGTGCAGCATCGATGCTAAAATTTAAGCTAAAATGCTTATTTATATCGTTTTTACTATGCATATTCATCGATATGTGCATATCTATGTATATTTTCTGAACTGATAATAATAATAAAACGAGGGCCCATTGACCCTAACACCATTTGTCATAGTTGACAGGAAAAATGACGTCTTAAGAAATGTCCTTGTCTAAATAATGTCGTGTTAAGAGGTTTGCCTAGAAGTATCCGTCTCTAGAAAGTTTCTATCTATCAAAAAGTATGTTTTATTTATTATAATTAATACGTTAAACACGACTTCTTTGCTCCTTAGAACTTTTTTTTCTCTTATCTCTAAATAAAATGTCTTATGATACACGCTTTCCATAGAAATAATGAATAAGAAATTCATTTAAAAAGAGGAGAAAAAGACCGAAGCAAAAAGATGTGAAGGAATGTATGAATAAAAATTCATTGCCTTGAAACTAATTTATACATAGAAGTCATATTCTTAGAATGAATGAATATATATATAGATTCTTCGAGAGTATGTGACCCTATCTCTCATTTTAAGGGACAGTTTAGAACGCCGAGCTATTCGTGAGTTAAAAAGGTATTTTAATTGATGTTTTCTAAGGGATGAATATATATTTTATATTACGCATGCTTTGATAAGTTTATAGTCTCTCAATTCTTAGAGATAACAAAGAGGTCCTTCTTGCAATCAAGGTGCGTCCACATAGGCGATGGGGAGTGTTTGGTTTGGGGGAGAGAGCATTCAATTGGCCCGAATTTTAACAAGAACTACAAATCTGTGAAAAAATATTCAAATGAAGAAAGCTATGAAGATTAATATTTTCTTTATTGCAATTACACATATTCATTAAATATATTTATTACAAAAGACACTTGAAAAAGATGAAGTTCCGTCCTTTTTGTCTCCCAAATTCACTATTGTAGTATCGATATACACTTATTTACAAAAGCCTTTCGATGCAAAAGAAGTCCTAGAGCATGGAACCTTTCGTGGCTCATGGTGGATCTGAGGTAAGTCTTGAGTCTTCTCAAACAAGAGAAATATATCTCTGCTGAACATGATGACCATAATCAAACGGAATGCAGCTACTTTACTGGGTGTCCATTGGGTTGAAATCCACCACTGACCCTTCTGAAGGGGAAAACACCCGGCCTAAGATTTTTGTATTCCCTAATTTAAAGGATTGTGCCGTCCTCAGCATGGTGCCCCATGGGTTCGAAATTTACCATAAACACAGATGTAGGTCTAAAAAAAACCCTCTTAACCCGAGTTTCTTTACACTAAGTGGAGCCGGGGGTGTATTCCAACCCTTAGACCCTCAGATAAGAAATTAGTGTCTAAAAACTATAAGCTGTGTTTTTAAGACCCACAAGGGTCTGTGGTAGATGTAAAAACCATGGGCATCCGGTGAGGCCGGCCTATCCGTTTAAATTAGGGTACTCTCGGCTAGACACCCGAGGCTAAGGTTGCAAAATCTTCGGCCGCGTGTTTTTCTTCCTAAAAAGTGGCTGTGGTAGATTAAAACCTCATGGGACCCCCGACTGAGCCTGCGAGATTAGATCTACAAAGTAAAAAAAAATAATAGCACGGAAAATGCTTAACGAGAACAAAGCTTCGTGACAAAAATGTCCCTATAAAAAGGCGAATGAGGAAAATGCTTCAATACAAAAAGCTTTACCATACCCATAATAAAGAGACGAACGAGGAAATGACTGACTGTAAAAGAGCAGGCGAGGTAAATACCCACGACAAAAAAAAACCAGCTATAAACAGGTCCACGAGGAATTTACGCACGATGAAATTACAGTAAGCCACAAGTAAGTCCAATCAACGATTTTTAAACTGGAGATCGCAGATCAAAATAGATTTACTGACCTGGTGGTTACATCTATTTACTGTGACGTCAGAGATGTATTAAGCTATTTTCACATTATTTTTACCAGGGAGAATAAAGAGTGAACGAATTAGTCAATTAAAAATATTTGTGGGTATAGTTTGTGTATAACCGGCCAGCTTATAAGTAAAGGGTGAAAGGACAACGCTAGCTATGGTTACGAACACTCACAAGCCTGATTAAAAGTAAAGAATCTCCAAATTGACAAATGAGGTGCTTGCCGGTGTGACGTCATTAATAGCCCCCAGCAAGCGGGAAAAATATATTATAATTATTTATGATATTGTCAGAATAATAATAACAATAATAAGATGTATGGCTTTTACTCATAGAGATATAAAGATATAGAGAGCTATTCCTTCAATAGCAGAGAAACATCGTCGTTCAGCTGTCGCCTGTGTCCAAACTAAACAAAGTAATTTGTACTACGTCATCGTAAACTAATCATGGAGATAAAAATATTGTTATATTGGACACAAAAACGTATTCCTCTGAAGAATCCAATAAGCCTTTTATGTCATAATATCTCTATGCGTTGACTCCCCCACCACCTTAGAAATAGCTTAAAAACCAAATCAAATCATCCCTGTTTTCAAATATTCATTTTTATACAATTAATTAACAGTCTTTCTAGAGCCATTCCTAGAGACACTTGAGGCATAGGAACTGAAACTTGGAGCTCCGCCGACTTGAACCCTGATCCAAATCCTCAAACATTGAAGATTAACTTTAAAATGAGTTTAAAATATCAGAAAAGTACCATATGTTAAAACCTTAGAGTTAAAAATATTTAAACATAGAAAAGTATGATATGTTCAAAAACCTTAGATGTTTTTAAAAAATCTTCTTGAAGAAATGTTTAGGATGTGAACAAGCCATTGTTCTAAAAAAATATACAGTTTGTATAGAAAAATCTTTTTCTATCGCCATAATGGCAATGTTGACATACTTAAAATATCGTAAAAGTAATGGAGGTCAGTGTTCATGTCCGAAATTGTCATTGAAAAATACATATAAAAAACTAATCGTTCTTTGAGTTGGCCCAATTTTAAATAGACACAAATGTAATGCTCATCAACCAGACTGTTGATTTTCGTTCATTGTAATCGAACGACGAACGACAACTAAAAATTCTATTGTTCGTCGGTTTTTTTTTGGCGCCCAAAAAAAAGACAAAGGTTTTTCTTTTTCAAAA
The DNA here is from genome assembly GCA_013387185.1 of Caligus rogercresseyi. Lineage (NCBI taxonomy): Eukaryota > Metazoa > Arthropoda > Copepoda > Siphonostomatoida > Caligidae > Caligus > Caligus rogercresseyi. Next base: position 4,052,747 of record CP045907.1, on the reverse strand, counting down.
TTTTCTTCTAAAAAGCACGTCATCATTTTGTTTTCAGAATGGCGAGAAAAAAATTCCTTTCTAAAAAAACGTCATCATTTTTTTTTTTCAGAATGACGAACGACAAACGAGCAATGAACGACGAACGATTCAATTTAAAATTAACGATGAACGATAACTTTTGATGAACGACAAACGAACGACAATTCTTCGCGAACGTCAATAAGTCTGTCATCAACTATTGTAATTGTTATAATGCGGACAGTCAATCAAAAATATTAGAATTGCCTTATATTTTCAATCAAAATAAAACAATTCTTACTGATGATAAAGTGGTTATATGGTGTTGTCTCCTAAAGACGGGCTTTGGTATCCCACTCTTGTCTTGAACGAATAATGACTATAGTATGCTGTCCTTGAAATAAGACATCTCAGCATTTAGTTAACTTAGTTACTTTTAATCAATCTTTCTACTGTATACATTTTTTTTCTTTCAAAGTCGAATTCTATTTTTTCCAATATTTAAACTTTTAAATTATCCCGTTGCTTATAATTATTATAATTATAAAAAGAAAAAGACAACATTGAAGTTTGCAAATAGGATTTTTTTGCTTATTTAGTTAATACATTTAAAAAAGTCCATATTCCGTATTATTAATGCGTTAAAACAAGCACTTTAATCCTGCATGTCGAATAATTAGTTCCTGGAATCTATTTTTCTATAAAGTTTTATTCTTTATTTTAATTAATGGTTCAAATATGGATTAATTATAATGAATGTTATTGCATAAAATTATAATATTCTTAAATAGAAATTCTTAAGGATATTAATTTAGCAGGCTATTTTTGCTTTGGATCGAATGGGAGACGAAAGTCTACATCATCAGAAAGGTCAAAGCAATCGTGTTCGCTTTTTTGAATTCAAAATCTTTGGCGGCAAACAAGTTAACCTCACGTTAACTTTGGCTGCCTATAGTGGGAACAAATTTTATCAGCCGTTGCAATAAACGCTGCTTTTTTACTCGCATTCCGGATGCTTTTGAAAACAATGTTCCGTGGCCTTCGGAACAAATTAAAAAATTCATCAAAATTTACGCATCACCTTAAAACTGTTGTCAATGTTTTAAAACATTTTAAGTAATATTTTACTTTCAAAATGTTTTATTATTTATTTGAGTATTACTTAAAAAAACCTCTCTAATTATTTTATTAAAAAGTGGATACAAAACGTTGGTATTGAAATACAGTGGTGGGCACTTCCGCTCATTATTCCGCTCGTCCGCTCTGAGCGGAGGAGCAATTGGTGAGCGGAATGCAAAGAGCGGATCATCTTTGTGAGAAGTGAGCGGAATGTGGTGAGCGGTCCCTCTAAAATTAACTTCCGCTCATCCGCTCACATAAAAAAGTTTCCGTTATTAAAAAGGAATTTTGGAAATTCTTTTCTAAAAAAAAAAACGTTATCACTACGCATTACTTTTTTGGGAAATTCTTTCTAAAAAAGACGCTTAGTACTTACTGGCGGAATGAAGTGAGCGGAACAGCAGTACTCAAAAAATGAGCGAATGAGCGGGAGCGATCAGTTGCCCAAAGTGAGCGGATGAGCGTGTGAGCGGAACAGCAAAAAAAGTGAGCGGTGCCCACCACTGTTGAAATATATATATATATATATATAGGTTTTGGAGCGTTCAAACTTTTTTTGCGTTCAGCGTTAAAAAAAAAATAGCGTTCCGTTCAATGTTTTTGCGTTCAGCGTTTCGTTAGCGTTCAAATATTTAAAAAAGTGACGTATTTTTTAGTAAAGAATTCCAAAAAAGTGCTTGCCATTTTTTTTTAGAAAAGATTTCCAAAATTAAGAAATTACGACGTTTTTTAGGAAAAGAATTTCCGAAAACAGTAATGACGTTTTTTTAGAAAAGAATCTCCAAAAAAAGTCCAAGAAATGTTTGGAAAAAGTGAACGCTGAACGCAAACTCTTTTTTTGCGTTCAACGTTCAGCGTTCAAAAAAAGTTGCGTTCCGTTCACAAGCTTGTATATATATACTAATATATATATACTAGATATATATATAGAGAGAGAGAGAGAAGAGAGAGATAGGTATAATTTATAATATATTATTTTCACTCCTTTTCTTGCAACCAATCACGTTTCCAGGAAATATTCCCAAAGTAGTATCCTAACCTATCTCAGAATGAAAAGACACTTATTGCTATAAAAGGGGAGAAATACACCAAAAAGAAATCATTAGAAAGTGTATTGGAAAAGTCAGCATTTTTAAAGATATATTAAAATGGACAAAAAAGTTATCCCAAAGCAATTGATATTATTATTTTTTTCTTTGTACATATACCTTGGCTTACCCTCAAAAACTAAAATTTGTTCGAGGAATGACTTAAGCTTTTATGCTATACTTTTTTTGGCAATCATAGGAATTGCGCGTCATGAAAACTTTAAAAGATAAAATTTCTACGTGGATGACAGTTACTGTAGACACTATTTCCCCCATTCACTTGTATTTATATTCTGTGTCTTCTTATTCAATGTTTGTCGTCCTTAAAGTTGCTGAATCCGGAGTCTTTAGGAACTGGGACTATGATTGAGAATGGGATGTGGATCCAGTTCGAATATTTTGCCTCCGGGATTCCTACGAAGAACAAAGTGTCGAAAAAGTAATCCCTTCTTATAAAGTACGTCTTTTTAGAAAGCCTGTTTTTTTTTGTTTTTTTCTTTCTCCGTCTTTCCTTTGGACTGTTTATTAGGGACAGAGGATTCCTTGAGGAGCGAGGAATGGGAACCTTGTCTACCAAATCCAGTAATTCATCATCGAGGGATTCTTAGGTGATGATAGCTCAGATTAAAAAGAATATGGACTCAAAGGTGGTAATACCCTACACTCTCCTTTTTTTAGGGATGAAATCAACGCAATTAAGTGCAAGTCAAATGGACTTTTTCGAATCCTGGACGAAAAATCGAAAAGGTGGTTGAAGCATTTGTTCATTATATTTCTATGATCTTATTGGATATGTTTTTTTCTTTGTTAGGGACATGGAAGCTCGGAGAAAGTTACGGAAAACAGGAATAATGATAAAAACAACTTATATAATATCTTACAGCCTGTAATATGATTTTAACACATGGGAATATAAGAGGACAACATATTAATGCTACATGAAAGCCTTGTTTAATCTTCAGTTGAGGTGGAAAAGAGCATTTGTGGATCGACTTTTAATTCCAATGATCGAATCTTCATCAGCATGCCAAATTAAGCTACAATTGGTATTCTTATTTATTATCAGGACTGTCAACTGCTGATTGGACTGTGTGATATATTTCCGGTAGCGATACGATATATGTTATTTTGATAAAACTACAAAATTCCACTTTCGACTGCATGATTTTTTTCCTGATTACAAAGCATGAAATTGAAAAGTGCTTATAATATTTTTTTTAAAGGAATCTTCATTTTACAAAATGTATCATTTTTTAAAACTCTTGCAGTATACCACTACTGCCTTCAATCAGTAGATTTGTATTAAAAAAATATGTTGATACCGGTTGGACAAAGCTTGCGAACGATTTTTTGATACAAGCAGGGTTTTTTTATCTACTGATCCCAGCTTTGTTTAATATTAATTTATAGTAGGATATGTCAAAGAGCTATAAAGACATAGAGAGCTTATTTGATTCTGTAGAGAAATACGTCATATTGCCAATATAATCAAATCTCTCTTCTCTATGATCAACTTACGATGACGTAATACAAATTACTTTGTTTAGTTTAGGTACAACTGAACAATGTTCTCTCTTATATCTTTAAGATATGTGGTACTTGTAGAGGCCCAAAAAACCTGATTTACATGTTTATCAAAACACCAGACAACACTTGATTTTATTGGTTATTTGACGTATTTATGTATTCGCCTTTTTTCTTTGGTTGTCAATAAAACAGGTCGTTGGAATAAAATATAAAAAGAGCTTACCGCTACTATTAATGAAATTTTAATATATAATTTATTTAATTGGTTAGTATTTAATGGCATCGTAAACGATAAACACTAAAAATGAGTAGTAAAGTGGCCTTTAAAAAATGATATGCAAGTTCAAACTATTTTGCGATAATATCCCAACAGCCTTAACTCTTAATTTATCTAAGGGTCCATGATGTCCTCTAAAAAGTTCACAAAAAAAATATTAATACAAAATGGTATGATCTTTAAATTGACCCGACACGAGACTCATCTAATGATTGTTTCTTCATAATTTTGAAAGCTTAGATTTGGAAGAAGGAAATATGTATAAATGAATTGCCTTTTCTTGATACCTCTGGAAAGACATGTCATTTGAAGAGTAGGACAAAGAGACGAGAGCAGAAAATAAAGTAAACGATTTAAAGTTTATGGGCAATGTTCATTTTTTAGTAATTCTTTTCTTACAAAGACAGAATTGGACAGTCTTGATGAAACGATGACTAAGTAGCTCATTGGTTTTAATCATATGATTTTAATGTCTTTTTGTAGACAATGCAAAACTATATTATTCAGATGCCGCCCTGGGTTTCCCATCCCCCCCCCCCCCCAAAAAAAAAAAAAAAAAAAAAAAAGTGATTAATTGAAATAAAAAGGAACGATCAAAATACTGAATAGCAGTTGACAATTAGTTCGAGCAGGAACTCAGAAAAAAAAGATCCTTAAGAACATAAATTGTCTCTTCCTATTGGGCCTAACTCCGTGTCTTCATTGCCAAATCCTTTAAAGGGACTCCAACCATATCACATTATATCAATTGAATATAGCAACTTCCCACGCTATGAGATTGAATGAATGCTAAATTAATCAACTCTGACGATAAATGGGGCATCCCTCTGTCGGTAAAACATACAAAATAGAAGAAAAGTTGGGGGAAAAGTTGAAGAAATTCCATAGAGATGAATATATATATATAGATATATATAATATATATATATATTAGGGTTATTTTTATGTTTGTAATACTTTGTGGATTTTCTGTTTCTTGTGATAAAGAAGACGACATACAAAGTTTGAACAAAATCGGTCAACATTACGAGGTCGCGCAACGAGGTCAAGTTTTAAAAATTTTAGTAAAAATATAGTTTTCCACAAATTTCTTCAAAATGGTGGACGTTACAGACTTCAATCATAATTATTAATTTAAAGAAATTAATTTGAAAATCAGATACTTGAGAATTACTACTTCAAAAATCTTTTGATATGATACAATTACCATCTTACATGGTGTTTACTGGATAGAAAGAGAAAGAGAAGGGAGGGAGTATTTTGCCTCAATTCTCTCCCTTCTTTTTTTCTTTCTATCCAGGTAACACTAACAGCAGTTACCAAATGGTAATCGTATATTCTCATATCAAAAGATCAATTTTTGGGGGAGAGTACGTATTTGCTTATATCTCTTAAAGTATAGCGATTTTTAGAACACAAAATATCAAATGAAAGCTTGGTTAACCAGCTTTAATATGTTGGTATACTAAATCATATCAATTTAATAAGTAGAGAGTTATATGTACATTAAAAAAGCCTATCTCGCGTACAAAATGACGCATATAATGGATTATAAATGCGTCAGAGACAAAGTAAAATTTTGAGAGGATACCTTGACGCACATCTAAGAAACACATTATTATTTATTTTTTTCATAATCGATTCTTATAGGTCAATACAGGCTCTGAATCATATGATGTAAACTCAGATTGTACTGAATTCTGAATTGATAGAATGCAACCAAGGTCATTTTTGGATTTATCATCTAAAGTTTTACTAAACTTAAAAGTATTATTTACTCTGAAGCGAACAAGTCATCTTCTACAGGCGAGTGAAGTTAATTGACACAAAAAAGCTATGAAATAAGCTAACAATACACACTTCATTTTTTTCTTTATTTTACTGAAAACTTTGTTTTATTAAAAAACATCAAACATACGTCTGGTAGTAAATTAGATTTTCTTAAATTAATAATTATTATTGAAGTCTGTAACGTCCACCATTTTGAAGAAATTTGTGGAAAACTATATTTTACTAATTTTTAAAACTTGACCTCGTTGCGCGACCTCGTAATGTTGACCGATTTTGTTCAAACTTTGTATGTCGTCTTCTTTATCACCAAGAAACAGAAAATCCACAAAGTCGCTAACATTTCAAACATTTGAAAGATAAGAACACCCTAATATATATATATATATATATATATAATGGAACTGTCATGAAAGTCACCCTAAACGATAGATCTTTTAAACAAACATAAATGCTCTTTTAATTAAGTCTTATTGAATAAATTACTCTTTTCACAAACAAAAATAGTCACAGATAAAATTTAATAATAGTATTTTTTTTCTCAGTGAATGCACCAAAAACTCACAAATGAGGCATTTATTATTGTATAAATGCCTCTTCACGAACAAATATATATTAACAAGCAGTATTTTGTTCAGTGCGCACCTAACTCAAGTTTTAAGTATAAGTATAATAATAATGATTTAACAAGAGAATAATAATTTTAATAATATCTATAGAGGCATTTCGGCACTTATAACATAGAAAGCCCCCCAAAAAAGACAGGTTGAGTGACTTATTTAATCAAATCCGTACAGATAGCTGTTGATCCTGCTTATAACATAAGATGGAGAACAGTAAAGGATTATAAACGCCATAGAGATATAAAGACATAGAGAGCTTATTGGATTCTTCAGAGGCATACGTCAATTTGCCCAATAAAATAAATCTTTCTATCGCTATGATCAACTTACGATGACGTAGATCAAATTACTTTGTCTATATTGAGCACAGGACACAGCTGAACGATGTTTCTCTGCTATTGAAGGGAATAAGCTCCTTATATCTCTATGGAAGAAACCCATTACTAATCTATTATTTCCCCCCGCTTGCCGGTGTGACGTCACTAAAAATCACCGGCAAGCGAAAAGTCAGCTCTCTATATCTTTATATCTCTATGATAACCACCCACTGAAACTAATAACTGGATGCCCAACAAAAAAAAGAACATTTAACAAACTCAAAAACGTCACTAATATAGTTAAAATGGCGGTCATGCGAGGTTAATTATGAAATATAATTTACATTAACATATAATACAAGGGAATAGAAGAGAGGAAAATACTAGGATAAATACTCGTGATGTCAGCCTAGGTGAATATTTAGAAGAAAAAAAAAACTTTAATGTTTATGTCATTACCATTTCGTCACTGGATTTTTCCGCAAATTTTATTATTATCTACTCTTTATGGCTGCTTCTTCATATTGGACTGCTCAAGGGATACAAATTATTTCTTTCTCTTCTTTGTTTCCTCATTTGCTGACCCCTCATATTATGCCACTTGGTAATCATCCAGTGATTAGTTAACTGGATGATGACCAAGTGACCGAATAAAAGAAAAAGAGCAAATTCGGAGTTACAGCTGATTGGATCCATCTTAAAACCCCTTTTATGATGAAATATAGTTGTATTATGATAGTGAAAGACACTACCAAGAGAAGGGAGGAGGGCCCATCATTTGTATTCCCCTTGAGCGTCTCTAAAGGAATATAAAAAGAGAATAGAGTTACTCAGTGACGTCATTACTCTATTATTAAAACATAATATAAGGACATTTATTGCAGGATTTCCTAGTCTTTTATTCTCAAGACCGGTTAGTTGTTTAACAAAATAGCCACCAAAGAGCTATCTTTATATTTCTATATTGAGTATCCAGTTATTACAGGGGTGGGTGGTTACGGCATTTCATAGTATAATATACAAAGTTATTTTTCGTTCACATATTACATAGTGTCAATAAAATATAAATATGAATCAAATTAACGCAAAAAGTTGTCAAATTAATCCAGCAGCTCTTTCTCTCACTCTCTTCCCTCTGTTCTTCATTAGCTCTATGCACACATAATAACTGGATGAACAATTGACTCAATAAATGAAAGGTATAAAAAAGCCAATGTGTGTCGCGAAATAAGTAGTCTTAAAATTGATGAAAGAATGAGGAGAAGAAGGAATACTTTGCAATATCCCTTGAGGAGTCAAAATCTAAATAACCAAGTCGTCCTTTGGAGGGACTACTTTTTTAAAGAAGCAACACATATGATATATCACTGGACATTCAGCGAAGAGTTTCCTTTTTCTATTCCCAAGAATACTAAATTTATATCATCACCAAGTGGAGTAGCCATCTTAGATTGATTTCACGTCATTAAAAAGCTCTTTAAGTTGAGTGATTTTTTCCTGTTGAGAATCTAGTCATTATATAGGCCTCTCTGTTATATTATTTTTTATATATAAACATGGTCAGCTACGATTAAAGGTGGATTTGGTTATATAAATCCCTCAACCTCAAAAGGTAGGTCTTGATTTTAAAAAGCGTCATCCTCATAATTAGCTGTGAGATGAGTAAGGCACGGAAAGTCGGATCCTCTAAGGGTTTATGAGGTGGAGGGCATGGACTTGGTCATTTCCGCGACGCGATGATAGCGGTTACTCCCGCTCTCTGAGGCTCCCATTGCTCCGGGGACCCCCTTGATGCACCAGCCCAGGGCAAGTCGGTCGAAGCCCGTGGTGAAGAGATTGGCCTTGACTTCCAGGTGGGCTCTTGCTCTGGGTTCGTGGAGGCCCACTTGGCGGCCGTGACGAGGCGGTTGATGAGACTTGGAGAACTCACGAGGTAGGCGGAGTAGTTTTTGGCTGGGGGAGTTGAGGTCGTAGAGGACGATGTGACGATTGTCGTGGGGGAATTGCAATGATGCCTGAAACATGAATGGGAATTCCTTTAAAAATCCGTCAAAATGCTTTCATGAAATAAAATATCTATCTACAAACAAAAGCATGATACCTTTAAAAATATATTTTTGTTCTCCTTATTCTAAAATAATTGATACTAGAACAATCTTTAAAAGGGATAAAATTTGGATAGTTCCCTCAATATTAATATCAGACATATTTTAAATTTTATTATGATCTATCTATATAATATATAAGAAACAGAATAAACATATTTTTCCTTAAGTACAAGGAACTCCTTTATTCAACTAATATACAGGATTAAATAAATGAAAACCTATAAGAACTTCAAGATGGGTTCTATTGACTATACTTTCATCCCAGAGTGATGATCAATCCTCAACCCCCGCGAACGAAGTGATGCTTTTTATCATAATACCAAATGGGGTTTTTCATATTCTTATTTTCTTTCAACCAATCACGTTCGAGAAAAAAAAGGTCCTCTTTTGTTATTCTTAGCAATATAATTGTTTTGTATTAATTGTCGTATTTTCCTAAAAGCCCATTTCTTTGTAATGGAAGAAAGAACAAAATACCAATTTTATCTTAAGCTAACTTTTTATGACTTTGATTGGACTCCCTAGACATATTTTGTAGTTAAACATCCTAAAAAGAGTAGTCTTTTAGTTGCTACGAGCAACTTTTATTTTAAAAAATAGTAGTATATAGCGGATTGACCCGCTTACTAACAGCAAGCCAATCTACCATTTCCTTATTTCACACCTCACAGGTATAAGTCTTAAGTACTCTTGTCTGAGCTATATACGCAGCAGGCAAGAGTTTAACCCTTGTGTGGTGTTCGGGTCTGTGGGGACCCGTTTTCATTTTTGTCTCAAAGAAAACGTAATACGATTTTTTATATTTCAAACTCAGATTCATTGGCCTTGGCTCATTTCGGTGAAGAACATATCACAACAAGTTTTCATGACCACACACCATACACCCCCCCCCCCCATCACATTTACATTACATAGAGGGTGTTCGGGTCTGCTGGACCCGGGGTCAATGAAAGTGGAAATTTAGGTGTTGTGCACCATCCATCCAACCTACAGACCCCACCTGCAAAACCTGAAGTAAGTGGTGTCTATTGGCAGTGACTGGCACTCATATCTTGTGTGTGAGAGAGAGAGAGTTAGAAAAATTTTCTGATATTTTCATTATTCTAGGTACCCAGCAACACAAAAAGAAGTGATGTTTTATTTATATATGTGACCTAATATAGGTAAAAGACTATTAGTTTCTTTATGTTGTTTTATATTGCTTGTAATTGAGATAAGAAAAGATCATTGAGTATTTAACATAAGATAGTTTTATTGTGTTTAGCTGAGAACACCAAAACGCAGCGGTTCCACCAGACCCACGAACAGTGGCTGAGTTACAAAAATATGAACACCACACAAGGGTTAATAAACACACTCTTTCTCTACGCTACAAGAGTCGTAATTTCTGCTCCTCCTTTGCGCTACAAGTAGATATTAACTAATTATACTGTATTTCTGACATATTTTATGAGTAGCGTAGTTGTACATTTGTAATCCATTTAGAAACCAGGTACAAAGTATGTCCATATTGCCAAGGCAGCTGATTTTTCGCTTGCCGGCGATTTTTTAATGACGTCACACCGGCAAGCCCAAAGAATAAAAAAATATTATGTGTTTCTTTCATAGATATATAAAGATATAGAGAACTGATTCAGTTTATGTAGCAGAGACAAACATCGTTCAGCTGTTGCCAGTGCCAAAACTAAACAAAGTAATTTGTACTATGTCATTGTAGTTGATCATAGAGATAAAAATTTGTTGATGTTGGACACAATGACGTATGCCTCTGAAGAGTCCAATAAGTTTTCTATGTCTTTATATCTCTATGGTTTCTTCGCACTTATGTTATCAAAAATCTATATTGTTATAATAATTTTTGGTACGTCACAAATAATAAGAAGATACCTAACGCTTTACCCTCCATGAAGTCATGGCATAAACATACTTTGTTTTTCTTATACCTTATAGAAACTGCAATTTAATCAGCCCCAAAACCTAACCTTTCTAACCAGATATTAAGCAGCCATTCCCTTACCTGAGCTAGAAACGGAGAGTCGATTGACAGGCGAGGACGTTTGAATGTTAATGATGGGAGCTCTCATGTTGCGAAGATCCCATACCTTGACGGAGTGATCATCCGAAACCAGAGACGATTTGATCCGAACGGGCAAACACGGCACATGTAACGGATTCCCGGTGACCCTAATAATTACAAAATTAGAGTTTGGTTAGCCCTCATAAAGTATGCTTAATTGATTCGATAGATTTGAGATAGTCGGTTTTTTATTACTTTAAGTCGTACGACTTGTCGCAAAAATCCAAATTTAATTTGATTTTTTGGGGGGAGGAGCGAACTGATTTTTTTAGTTCCAAACTAAGGGTGAATGTGATTCCCAACCAAGGAACGACATTTTATATCGTGTTCGTACTACATGTCATCCATTCTCAAGAAATTGCAGTTAGGCAGGGGGATAATATCCATTTTCGAGAAATTGACTTCGGTTGAAGGGGGTCGGACCTCAACCGCTTCCAAGCAGGCAATGCAACCATCTTTAAGAACGGTTCCATACAAACACACTTCCAAACCATTTTTATTGTTCGAAATCGGTTTGCTTTAGGTTATTGAATATATGATTCAATTTCTTGCTACTTCCTCACCTGAAATACCGATACGGAGTGAATTGTCTCCCGGAAGTCCCATAGTCGAAATGTGGAGTCCCGGCTGGATGTTGCAATGAGTCTCTTCGTTGGATGAACGGTGACGTGTGTGAGCTCATCATCGTGGCCCACAAGGGTCTGCACCAGGGACCCACCCGCGTTGATGTCGTAGAGATGACCCGTACGGTCCCAAGAGGCCGTCACGGCCTGGCTCTCACCGAACCACTGACAGGATATACGGTCCCAGTGCCCAGTGCCCGGATAGGATTGTTATGGGCTTTTTAAGAGTCCTACAAGAAGTATATATACTGATGTAAGTAAAACATCAACGATTCACTTTAAAAGGATATTATTTAAAAAAGTGTTAAACATTAAAGTAATTATTATATGTATATATAGTGATAGCGTACTACAAAAAGAGAAGAAGAAGCTGAAAGTATTGATTTACTCAGTATCAAGGAGTAAGTGTTTTGTATATTTTTTTTTACACTTTATAAAAATATTTATATTTTGATTCTTTAAAAAAGTTGATAATAGCCTATTTGTTTATAATATACAATATTTTTATATTCTCATTTTCTTAATGAGTTTACACTGTCTAGCTTCAAGAAGAATATATCATAATAACTAGGTGCTACCCACGTTGCCCAGAACTTTCCGGAACCTCACACTTATCCATAGATAAGTTTATTCATATAAACATGTGTTAAGCAATTTTAAGCTGCATAAAATTAAACAATCATTAATATGAAATCTGAGTTTTAAAAAGTCAGGATGAAAATAAATAATAGTATTTCACTTAATTAAATGGATTTATAGTGATTACTCAATCTTATTCACTATTTTCTCTTTGAATTTGATATATATATAATTTTTTTCGGCGTTTACAGATAAAATATTTATGTTTGAGCAATGATTGAGTTGTTCATTTAGGGGATAAATTCGTACAAAATATGAGTAATTCAAAGCGGAGCTCATCTTTATATTGTTAGTTTAAGGAGATCTCTGCTTCGTGAACGAGATACATTTTTGAATATTGATACTCCTTGATTATATAGATCTATTGTACTGTATTATCCATAAATTCATAATTAGATATTGCTTCAATCCCCTTTCCATACTTAAACAAAATAATAATATTTTATTCTGTATAGAAAATTACTTTTAAATTGACTATATATAAATTACATATAAAATCACATATATTTACTCTTTTAACAAAATTATTTAAGAGATAAATGATTAATAAAACATATTTTTTCTTTTTTAGGACAATAAATTAATTTATGGATAAGAGAACAAATTTTTATTCAATATTAAAGAGATAATTTTAGTATAGTTGCTGATTTGATAAATAATATTTCTATTTTTTTTTTGTACTCTTATGGAATGTCCAACTAAGGTAATTGAAATCAATAACTTAACTGCTAAATAATTAAACCAAGTATTGTTTGTTTTTATGTAAAAGCATTCAGGCCTATGAGAGATTCCCATAGAAAACCTTGAGCACGCACAAGGCAATATCAATAAAAAGGATATATATATATATGGCTTCTTGACCTGTTATTGAGAGCGGATGCTTGGTGAAAGTGTCCCTCTTCGGATGACTCAGAGTCATCCCCGCTGGAGTAAACGTAGTACCCCGAGGAGGTCCGAGGCCGGAGCAGCCGGTGGGAAGGGAACAATTTTCCGGCTCCAAATGTGTCCAGTCCCGTCCCCGGATGCAGTGAGTACGAGATCCTGAGAGGGTGAAAGGAAATTCCATTGACGGATCCTTCATGTCCGTCGTAGGTGAGGAGACACTTTCCGAGTCTGCGTTCCATATGCGGGCAGTTTTGTCCACGGATGCCGTTCCAATGAGGTGCGGGGCACCATGAAGCGGCGGGCAGAGGTCCAGGTCCCAGAGTCCGTCCCGTGGGCTCTGAACTTGCCCACGAGGGAACAAGAGACGGAAGGGGTCTTGAAGCTTGAGACAATCTTGGCCTTGAGCTTGTGGCGCGTCTTGGAGGCCGTGTTCTTGGTGAAGGACTTGAGGACGTTGTTACGGTCCTCGGGCTCCTCGGTGTTCTGGGCCTCGGGGAACCACCTCCGAGGACTCCATGCCCCGCTCCAACTCCGAGACTTTGGCTCGAAGGCTCACGTTCTCCATGTAAAGGCTCTCGAACTCTTTCTCCCCAGCTCCTTGAAGAGGGAAATGAAGGCGACTCCGAGCCTTGGGGGGAAGGCACGCCGCCGCCGCTGCAGCCGCCGCCACCACCACCAAAGAGACCCCCATCCATCATGAAATCTCTAACCCTCCTGAGTCATGAAGAAAATCAACGTCTAGCACCAAGGAAATCAATAAGAAGGAAGGAAATTTTGACATTGATCCCAGCATAAAAAGACGTACACGTCATGACTTCTTGGAAGACAATCATCCGAACCAAATACATATCATAAAACAGCGTAATGTACATATCAGGGTGAAAGGGGGAGACAAATGACCCTTGGAGGGGTGATGTGCCTATAAGAATGAGGCGTCTGAAACGTCACGTTGCATCATGAAATCAAGTGTCCCGCCTTGATTGAGGACAAGGCTTCTAATAAGTGTGTCTTTATGATACTATATTGGCTTCGAAACATACATATTAATGTATTATTTTGGGAGCCAATTTAAGAGTAAGTATTTGACAAATTTAAAATTACTTTTTCTAAGACTAATAGGAATTGAAGAAACTTTTATTTCAAGTTTTTGTGCTCCTAAGAAATTCTAAGCCAACTTTTGTCAATTTATTAGTATAATTACTATTCATTTTTACCTATTGTTTATTTGGCAATGACGTACCTACGTTTATTTGATTACTTATAACATTAACTTTTCACACTGTATTATAATATAATACATATTATGTAATAAATAATAATAAGTAGTACACTATGATGATTTGGAAACTTGTTCATTGAAATACGCAATATCTCTTTAAAATTATACGTATCATAATAAATTATTATGATAGTATATTTTATATAGCTTTTGAGGCGTATTATATTCATATTACGCCTCAAAGGCTCATCAATATCACTCCTATAAGTTTTTATTGAGATGACAATGTTTTAATTGAGAGATGACTACCCTATCATTCTTACACACCTTTGGATAATTTATTTTATGTTTTAGAAATAATTATTTAAATCAGTTCTTAACATATTTGTAAATCTTATTTACTCTTTAATAAACACATTACATAAAACAATATATATTCCTACCTATATATCTATACTAATAAAAAAAATAATTCCGTTCGTTCGTTCGTTTCCCTGTATCTCCCGAAACGTTCATTAGATCCTGACGAATTTTCAGTGAATAGTTTGAGAGCTCAGAGGAGTGTTTTAGTGGGCTTGTCAACTCGCGGAAAATCGTCATCGACATGCTTATTTTATTCGCCAAAACGTTTTTGTCGATTTTTTTAAAATTGCCAAGTTAGATTTTGACCAAATTTTCTGTGGATGATTGTAAGGTAGTAAGACATATTTTTGTTTTATTCGGTGTTAACGGAAAATTCTTTTTCTATTGATTACTTAAAATAAGTTTTGTCTATCCCTGTCCTTCCCCCAAATTTAAGTTTTGTGGAAAAATAACAGCTTTTTTATAACGAGACATCGCGCTAATCAAATTTGAAAATGCCTAGAGAGGAGAGTGATGTCAAACACTCTTAACTTTTCTGGATAAATTATGAAGTCTCTTAAGTTTTTGCTCTTTTCCCCCATCAACGGAGATCAAACAAAATGCTCTGATATTCAGCGCTACCTTACATATATTCGGTACTTATGTTTCCTGTGAATGATTCAAAAAGATTGTTTATGAAGTTTAAATACCAGCCTTAAGAATACAAAACGGAAAAAATGGCAATGAAGACCCAATGATAACTTTTTAAGAAACTGATTTTATATAAAAATTACACGCGATGATTTCACTGAAATTATTCGTGTGATTTCTTCTTTGTGCGATGTTAAATACCCAGCCGTAAGGAATACAAATGGAAAAAAATGGCAATGAAGACCAATGACAATTGTTGAAGGAACTGATTTTCATATGAAAAGTCAGATCGATGAAATCAATGAAATTATTTTTGTGATTTGTTCTTTTACGAGTTAAGAAATATTAGTAACGGAGGGTAAATGGCACAGGGGATTATTGTCGGTGGGTGGTAGTCCTATTACGATCCTTTGAGATATCAAGAGTATGAAAACTAGATTATTGCCCACTTTTCAAGCAACCGCACCACACACAAATCGAAGGGGTTTTTTCCCCTCAAAAAAAATATTGGTAATAGATGCATAAATTCGAACCTTTGACATTATAGCTGTCCACTATTTTATCCACTGGGTGCAAAAAGTTGAATAACTCTCTGACAACCAATAACTTCATACACAAATGCCTATTTATTACAGAGCTAAAAGAGTGGCCAAAAGAAATAAGTCACATTAAATACTCAATGATGTCTTATTAGTATTCACCAAGGTGTTAAACCTATTTACAAAATTAGTTATTACTTATTGAATGAACATGACAGCAGTGTTATATTTTAAGTTTTTTTTTACTACTCCGTAAACTTTGGTCATATGGGAATGTTTTACAAAAAAGGAAGGATCCATCACTCTACAGGTGTAGGTAGTAATGATTGGATATAAAATTAAATGTTTTGTTTTGTACAGTTACAAAATAATTTTATTAATAAATTACTAGCTTCATTACATAACAAAATTTAATTTAATCAACAATCATGACATTTAATAGTCTATGTAAATTAATTATTTCATACCTACAACGTGTATAAGTGATGAGTCTCTTTTGTTTTAGGTCTGTTTTTATTTGACAACTTATCGATAAATGGTGCTTCATGACTGCTCTAATATCGTCCCACATCATGCTGCTCCCTCTTCTCTCTACATGCCTTCGCCGAACAAATCCTATTCGGGCATTTGTCCCTTATTCCTCCAGTCTTTCCACAGCCTCCTCTTCATCCCCAAATGACGACTTCCAGCTCATAATAAGAATCCCAACATCGCCCTTGCACGCTTTGCCGTCCGACTAAAGCTCTTATCAACGGGTTTTACGATCCTCCTGGTTCCTCCGTATATTTACGGAGCCCTCACGGGGGGAACGGATCCTCAGAGCGCCCTTGTAGTCACGGGCATATCCCTTACCGCCGTCCCTTGTATTTATATTCGGGGAATACTTTCGTCGCATCATTGGAATGATGTACCTTGATCAGAGGACTTCTCCAGGTATTCTTGGCCTGAAATATTTAAGTTAGAACACCTAGTAATTTCCTACCTGGAAGAAATGGATAAGGAATAAATGGTCAGGGGAATTTATTGTTGAGGATATTAATGTATAATAGTTAGCAGAGCTGGGATTGATAATCGGGTTGACTTGTGTACACCTGTAATATACCCCCCCCCACCCTCCCCCAGTAGATTATTATTTTTTTAGGATCTACAGAATGATACCTTCTACAGACGGTATTTTTTTTTTACATATCGACTCATACCGATTGAACACAGCTTGCTTTCGACTAACTGAACACAACTATAGTTATTTCTTACCATTCCCTGGATCTGACTTTTTTAAAAAATAGTATGTAATTATATGTAATTATTGTATTATAAACGATTATGGTGGGTCAACATAAAGTATTTATAATAGACATTTCTTAATTATTAGTCATCGATGAGAATATTACATTAACCTTGCCTACAAATGTAATTAAGTTGTGTGAAAAGATCCATGATATTTTAAAGGAATGAGGTATTGCCAAATTATTGACCATTTTTATGGACCATTTCTTCCTAGTATTAATGTCTCACTTGTAAAGGATTTGTTTTACTTGAGCGAATCCTTTAAATGATCATGCTTTTATGATTTTCCCCTCCAAAATAGATTCCACGCAAAACTGTTCTCAAAGAAATCCTTTTAGTTAACAAGATACTTAAATATCAATCCACTTTGTATGATCAATGAGTTTCAATGGAAAGTCAGTTCTAAGGCCCATTGTTACAAAGTACTAGTTGATATTATAAGGAGTTTGTAACCTTTGGATCAGTTATGAAATATAAATAAAAGATATAGAGAGCATATTCCCTTCAATAGTAGAGACACATCGTCGTTCAGCTGTCGCCTGTGCCCAAACTAAACAAAGTATTTGGACCTACGTCATCGTAAGTTGGTCATAGAGATGGAAAGATTTGTTTATATTGGGCAATATGACTATTTCTCCGATAATCCAATAAACTCTATGGTTACGAATTACAAATAGTGTTTGGAGGCTTTTAATGCTTTGGAATCATATGTGACAATGCAGATTCGGAAGCTGAATCAATTGTGTGACCACCATGAATTGTTTTTGAGCTTTTTAATCTTCCTTCGCATTGAATCGAGTTTCGAAGCAAATGATTGTGCAGGTCATTACTATCTGGTTCAGAGGGTCTATACTACTATCTGAGCCCTTTATTTATGAACTGAATACATTATTGCTGCCCACCTATTCGGAGATGTATAAAAAATGTATGTTTGATTGTATTTTTTATTAATTACTTGTAAATTTATTATATAAATAAAAACCCATGAAACCTTTGGTGCTACGGAATTGATCGTATAGGAATAGGATATTTGATATATCTATAAAGATACTTAATCCTTATCTGAATCATTTCTTATGAAGTAACAAAAATCTCTCTATAAATAAAATACATAGAAAAAATGTGTGACGTGTGTTCTTGAGTAGATAAGACACACAACGTAATTCCTTCATTTTATTCTCTGAGAGAATATAGTAATATTTTGAATACGTCTTTATAATGCATAATCTTCGATTATGGATTATGTAGCGTAAAACGCTCAATATTCAATTAAAAAATCCCGAAAAAAATCTTTTTAAATTCGAATCCCATGAATTTCATAACTTTCAACCAATTAAAACCCAAAACCAATCCTATTCACTCTTATAAAAATAAGTTAATGATAGGGGGGGGGGGGGATACAAAAATCAAGATAAAATTAAATAGTTTTATGAGCTGTGCAAATAGTATAACCACTGTATCAATAAAAAAATGAATTAGTGGATGTCGGAACAATGACCTCAGTAAAAGTGAATATATATTCTTACGTCGTGATAAATATATTCAGGAACATTCTGATCCAGTATAGTTTAAAAAAGGATTGAAGAAGTAGAAGTACCTAAGAGTTGCTCTTGAACATAATAATTTTCGTTTGAATTAAAGGAATATTTAGCCGCCTCGGCGTTTCGGGCCGTTCCGACTCACCCCTGTTACAAAGGATTTTCATCAGTCTCATAAACTTTTCCATTCTTTCAGAGTCAATTATCCCATTTAAGCATCCTGGGCAAACGTCAAGACATCATTCTACCTCTCGAGGAATTCATTCCTCTATCAGAGAGCGGGCAAAACACCTCAGACATATTTTGGAAGGTGCCATTCTATGACCCTTCCCTCAAGAGTCTTCTTCTCTCCACAAGGAACGGAGGGATCCTGGAGCCAGAGCAATTTGAGCTCATATTCGGAAAAGGATCCTCAGAAACGAATAAGAAAAAACTCTCTTAGAGCGAAAAAAAAATGCACAGACAGAAGAAACAAAAATAAAAGATAATTGCTCTTAATGAATCTTTAGCCGGCCTATCTTACCTGTTTTAGTTGTTGTCTTACTGTTGTCGTTGATAATAATAATAATAATATACCGACACTCCCTGCAGGAAAATAATAATAAAAAACTCTTTCTTTTATATCTTACAAAAAGGAAAGAAACCCCCCATGTAATATATTTTTCATCATTTGTTTTCACTTATTCCAAAGATTCTGTAGCATTGGTGGTCCCCAGTAATCTGCATATCCTCATGTATATATGTGTGTCATCATCATCTGAACAAGGAGAGTAGTAATCGTAGAGAGCGATTGCGAAAAAAAAGAAAGCCATCGAGTTAAAAGAACCGTCTTCTCCTCCTTTTCTTAACAACATTCACACAAGTCACTTGTAGTGCATTTTAATTTACTAGGTGGTTATATATATATATATATCCTTATAGATATGTTCCTACATCCTCCTGGAATGTCTCACGTTTCAAATCCACACCTTGGGAGATACAACTCCGTCTGTTAAACGGACACGTCGTTACTTCCTTCATTGGAAGTTATTATTTTAATAGACATATATATTAATTGCTTCTCTTCCTCTGCTCTCTTTCTCTCTGTGTCTCTCCCTCACTCCATGCAACGAGGAACCTCATCATGAGAAATCAAAAAGACGGTAATGCGGGACCTTCAATTTAAAATTATATATATACATAATTTACCATCATTCATTTTTTTCTCCTCCTTCCACGGATTCATTTGTTCTTCAGACGTGGGATTCATAAGATGTCCGGGAAAACAGTTTTGGTCACTGGGGCTGGGGGCTATGTAGGGTCTCACTGCGTCCTAGAGCTCCTTCTTGAGGGCTACAACATTGTTGCAGTTGATAACTTTGTCAATTGTGTTCAAGGTAATGTCCCGCATATAATTGTTATTTATAGGTTTTTTTAATATATACATTTACTAAATATTATCTCCTAGCAGAAGGAACTGTTTTCCCAGAGAGTCTTGAAAGGGTCCAGAAGATCACGGGTTAAAAGCATTGCCTTTCATAAGGCGGATCTGACGGATAAGACCACATTATCCCGATTTTAAGAAAGTAAGGTAAAGTACTTTTAAAAAAATATATTTTTTTTATTATATTATTTTTGTTCTTTTAGTATTCAATTGACTGTGTCATACATTTTGCGGCCTTGAAGGCCGTAGGAGAGTCCTGTCGCCTCCCCTCATGTACTATTCCAATAACGTAACGGGAAGTGCGAATCTAATGGATCTTATGATGGACTATGGAGTGAAGAAAATTGTTTTTTCATCCTCAGCCACGGTTTATGGGGATCCACAATATCTCCCCGTAGACGAAAGTCATCCCGTGGGAGCCTGTACTAATCCCTATGGGAAGACCAAGTATTTCATGGAGGAAATCATTAAAGATGTCTGTAGGGCGAATGAGGTAATTATGCAGATATAATAAGGAAGAAGTAAAAAGACAGCACCAAGAATATGGTGTTATGTCATATATACAGGATGTTTTTTTTCTTCTGGAGGTGTTATTAGTAGAAGGTATATGCCAATTAATTTTTAAACAAGAACAGATGTTTATGTGATGACGATGGACTCTGGCCCCAAAATGGGGTCTTGATTCCTGTAAAGGAACTCTTTTGTTTCTAATTAGCTCACACATTCATATAATTTATATAAATTATACCTACCTTTCTTAAATATTCAACAATAACTAAGTAATAGTCAATATGCATGATTGATTTATTACTGTATATACATTTGTACTTAAAATATATAGAAATAATAATTCAAGCCATGCGCTCTATTCATGGGATGTTCCTTCAAACCCCTTTAATAGAATTAATTTATTTTGCTTCTTTGACAATAAAACATACTTCAATTAAAACAACAATGCATCATATTCTGTAACATGAGACTATATATATATATATATTGTAAATCATTGTATGTATATATTAATAATATGATTCATCCGTGCTGGATTTACAGTTTAATTTTAAAAAAAGCTTTCATATGCATATTTTTTATTTAGGACTGGGGCACGATGATTCTACGATACTTCAATCCAGTGGGAGCTCATCCCTCTGGTAAAATCGGGGAGGATCCCCAAGGAATCCCAAATATCTTCTTCCCTTCGTTGCTCAGGTATGGATCACTTAATTGGTTCTAGGGACTCGGGGGGTAGTTTTGTGACGAGGGTACTTTATTAGACTTTGCCGGCCGGTTTTAGATGATGGCGCGCCCGCAAATATGTTGCTTTGAAAGAACAGTTGGTTCCCCTTAGCTATTATTTTATTGCTGTAGGGATTTTTCACGAAAAAATATTATAATTATTTTTTAAAAAAAATTTATTTTTGTTTCTAACATGTTTTATGGCAAGTCTTTGAAGTGATGTTTTTGTGGGTTTAGACTCGAAAAAATGGTTATTAATAACGACACGTCTGCAAATCTACTGCTATATACAATTAGATCCACTCAGGATTTTTTGATTTTTAGTATCAGCTGCTATGGTGAAAATATTTATAAAAGTAGACATTCTTTCTTAAAATGCTGAAGAACTTAGGATTTTAAATAGTTGAGTCGAAAAGCATGGAAGCTGCTTAGATTTTAAGGGTCAGTTATATGTAATGGTTTACAATCTACTTTTATACAATCCATTTCCTGAGTGTTTATTATTTTACTTTAAAGAGAGAGATGCCTTTGGATGACTACGCATAGAAATAATTAATTTGGGTTTTCTAACGAAATAATAACATCTGATTAATTAGTTCGCGCTTTCCTAATCTTGATCTATAAATTGCCCCCACTATCATCATATTAATGTTTATACTATTGATATATGCTAAATAAAATATGCTATGAAACCTTTGAGAAATTGCAATATAAATCGAAATATTTTTAGCCAATATCGCTGTACTTTCAATTAAATTAGTTTATCTCAGGTCGCAGTGGGTCGTCCCGTGAATAAGCTAAAGGTCTATGTAAGGACTACCACACCTTGTCGGTACGGGTTTCCCGGGACTATAGCCCATGATGGACCTTCCAAAGGGGCATGCCCTGGCCGTTAATGAGCTTCTCAAGGCCAACAATTGGCGGGAGGTCATATATATAACCTTGGCCCGGAACAGGTGAGGTTTTTAAAAATATAGTAACATAA
>CP045907.1:3968798-4030356 GCA_013387185.1 Caligus rogercresseyi | reverse complement strand
GTATTTGTTCGATTTATATAGTTTTATATATATATTTATACATTTTATTACTTTTTTTAAATTCCTGACATCCTTGACTAGCCGAAGTGCTAGGATGTTTCTTGGGAAAATAGAGACGATACACAATACATACATCTTCATGGCAGTGTATTCAGCTCAAGCCTTATGCCCTATATATATATATATATATAACAGTCGGAAATCGGATAAGAATTGATCTCAGAGTTGTGTATAAAACATGTAGACACTAAAAAACTATTATTTTATCAATGGATCACCTATTTGCTAAATAAGAGGAACATACTACACAAAAATGACGTTATTTTTTAGACATCGGGTGTATTCAATTTGATGTCTCAGCCATTTATAAATTAAATAATATTTTTTTAAATGTCAAAGAGTAACCACCTAGAATTTATTATATTGTGGTTATATAAATTTATGAAAGTAATATTATCGCTAGCTCCATTTCGAGTCTAATCTATTTATATTTTTTATTAAAAGGATCCACTGTACTTGAGGTAATAGAGGCCTTTGAAAAGCCTCTGGCTGCAAGATCCCTCACGAATTCGCAGAGCGAAGACCCGGAGACGTATCTTCCTGTTACGCCAAATGCGATCTGGCAGAAGAGAAGCTCAACTTTGTATCAAGGTTCTCGCTCTATGACATGTGCAAGGACATGTGGACCTGGCAGTCTCAGAACCCAATGGCTACTCCCAAAGAATAATGGATAGCTCCCCCATGCCAAAACTGAGATTTAAAAATAGATCACTTCATCACTATACTATATAAAAGTTATTTAAATAAATATAAATAACTTATAGTTTCATATAATATACCTACATGCGTAAAAGTGATGAACCTTCTTTTTTAATACGTCTATGTTTTTTTATAAATATTGTTAAAAAGTTGCGACGCTGTGATTTTGTTTTGTATTGAAATAAATTTTGTTTTTTATAGTTTATAGAGAAACTGCTAGGTTTATTATTATACAAAAAAATTATTTGTAATAGAAATGAATGATGGTTTGAAGAGTTATTATCGCTGATTATTCATCGTCTGAGGAGAACTTATCCTTGTAGTTATCCCGGTTTCCCAGTCGCTTATAAGATTCTCTGACCTGGCCTTGTGCATGGTCGCCATTTTGTTGACTAGTTTAGCGAAGGAGTTGGGGCTCTCTGCGTCTAGTATGGGGTTGTCCCAATCCTTTTTGTTCCAGTTGAGACGCTTTCGAGAGCGAAGGTTGTAGGAATGGGAGTCATCTATTGTCTTACTTTCGTCGAGGAAGAGAGAGCCCTCAAAAATGGAGAGATTCTCATCCCGGACTCCAGGGCTTCATCCTCGCAGGCCGTGTCTGAGTCGGAGAAGTCGATTGCTTTAGAGGCGTTGAAGGTTCGATCCGTGGCAAAGGAGGTGAAACTGGAAAATAAAAAAACTTATCAGGGGAGTAGTGATGTGTGTTCGCGAACGATCCGGCTCTAAGAGCCGGCTCTTTGATGAACGTAGGAACCGGCTCCGCAAGAAGAGCCGTTTAAGGATTTTATTTGGGAGCCGGGTTTTTTTTCTCCTTCAGTATCTTGTGTCTCTCCGACCTGTCGTTGCGCTTGTGCTGAGTGCAAGTGCCACACACAGAGTCTCCCCCTCCCCCTCCTTGCTCCATGGTGGCGGAATTTATTTTTGTAAGTGTTGCTATTTTGTGATAATTAATAATGGCTATAATAAAGTTCTATTTTAATGCATTGTCCAGCATTTTTACTCAGATAGTGCTTAAAAATGTCAATAATCTAGGTTTAGCGTAAAAAAGTGTATGGGGAGCCGTTTGGGAGCCGAAAGAGCCGGCTGAAGAGCCATTAGATGAACCTCAAAATAGAGCCGAAAATCCCATTACTAATGGGGAGATCGTGTAAAATAGTAGACAAAAACCAAGTCACCTATTAATGTCATATTTATTGAATAGCGTAGTTGTACATTTGTTACTCTGATTTACATCTACTGGTTTAGCAGGAACGGACCCTGAAGGTATGATGACGCCACTATACGGAGTGCATCACTTTTTTTTCTTTTCTGTTATAAATAAATGATAATAAACCAGAAACAAATGTACAACCGCGCATTGACATGATTTTAACAATCCATGAGACGCTATATTTATGATTGCTTTAAATTAATTGCTAAAATATGCTTTGTTGTTTTCCGACATTGGCAGCCATGATTCGTCAATTCATTATTTAGCCTGTAAGTTCTCTACATCATGTTAAATTGCCTATCTAGATGACATGTATTATGTTTCAATCCTTGGCTTTTTAGATATGTTTCCTTAATGATGGACATTACGTAAGTCGATGATTTAATGCTGTATTCTAAAAATAACGGTGCTATATATTTGTTTGGCTAAAGAATACTATAGACATATTCATAAGGTCCAATATCTTTATAACTTTAAATCAATCGAGACTACCTATAAAAATAACAAATAAATACTTTTATTTTTGGGGGATTAATTATTCTACTAGCTGAAATACAATTGGTTTGAATCTAAAATTTAGCTTCAATTTATCTTCCTTTATGAAATAAAATAAGTCTTCTTTAAGACTTTATTACACATTTGCTTTAAGTGAGGAAGAACTAAATTAATAGGTTCAATCGAACCTAGAATTGAAATGAAGCAAAGGATGAATCGAAGCACCTGTGCCCTCAACATTGAGAGTAGAACACGTCTTTAAGTACCGAGTTGCTAAAGCACTTCATTTGAATCCTATTTATAAATAAGTACATATAAAGTATGAACTAATTTAAAAATCATATGGAAGGAGTTGAAGTATCACTTTGGAACTGCCCTTAAATGAGGGTTTTTTGTGCGTGTCATATGGAAATGTAGTTTAATATTAGTGTAAAGTTTTACACAATATTGGTTTCTAGGAATACATTTAAACACTGAATTTATAATTAAGTAATTTGTTGACGGGGATTTATCTAAGAGCTAACCATTAAGTGTTATGTAATTCACCCACAAATGAGTGAATATCTACGATGTACAATATTCATAAATATGACTTTATGTCAAATGAGTAAAACATGATACTAAATGCATGGCTACGCCATTAATAAAAGTTGAGTTATTATATAAATATATTTAATGTCTATTATTTAAAACGCTTACGACAAATATTGAAAAATAATGCTGGAATATGTTATGTAGTTACTTAAAACAGTATGACATTTTTTAGCAGGACTCTTTATAAGAGAGGGTATCAACCATAGAGATATTAAGACATAGAGAGCTTATTAGATTCTTCAGAGGCATACGTCATATTGCCCAATATAAACAAATATTATATATCTATGATCAACTTACAATGAAGTAGTACAAATTACTTTGTTTAGTTTAGGCACAGGCGACAGCTGAACGACGATGTTTCTTTGATATTGAAGGGAATGAGCTCTCTATATCTTTATATTTCTATGGTATCAACACAGTTCATTTCGTTAATATTTAATTGTGCTCCTGCTGACATAATTAAAGATAATGTGTACATTTTTGCCCCTTTTGTGTGATGAAATTAAAGATATGAAACAGTATTATGGCGTTGAAATAAGTCCAGTGAACCTAGAATTGCATTTATATACAATTTTTATGTGTATAAGAGGATAAAAAGATACTTTGCCCTAAGTTCGTATCTCATCTTATCAACCTTTACACATGTTCATCGAAATATAAACACATTTACTTTCCCATGAAGTTATCAATATTTGATATATGAATGGTTTTTTTAATCCGTGAAGCCTCCCTCTTTCAATGGTCAAAATTAAAATTACGTAAAACCAACTGATGATGGGCTCTATGTCACGAATTATCTAGCTATATATTTAGTGTTCATTTTTCATTTTTCTATTGTTTTAGACCTTTATTCTTTTAATCAACGCACCTATCCAGGGAAGAGGTATCAGCATTGTCCTCCTGATCCTCCTCATCATCGAAGCAGTCCCGCGTATGGCAAGAGGAAAACTCATGCGACTGGAGTGAGGGGAGCTTGG
The DNA here is from genome assembly GCA_013387185.1 of Caligus rogercresseyi. Lineage (NCBI taxonomy): Eukaryota > Metazoa > Arthropoda > Copepoda > Siphonostomatoida > Caligidae > Caligus > Caligus rogercresseyi. Next base: position 4,026,321 of record CP045907.1, on the reverse strand, counting down.
TCTCCGAAGAGGACTGTGTCAGATCCAGCCGATGAGACTCCATGAGCTGTCTCAACTCCAGATTCTGCTTTTGAATGTCCTCCAGGAGCTTATTATTAATTTTATATAGTCTTTGAACTTGAGGGCAAAGTAGAAGAGTGTCAGGAGACAGAGAAGGGAGCAAACTTTCCTAACATTCCAGACTCGTTCATAGAGACGCGTGCTCAGATCGTCCCGTATTTGAGCCACAAAGTCTCCATTGGCCGGAAGGCTCCCAGATGTCACAGCACGCTCGATTCCGAAATTAATACTGATAATGAGGAGCATCCAGAGTCGAGCCTCCGCCGTACGCTTGGTAGCAGTGAGGACGTAGACAAACAAAAGGGATCCCCATAAAAGACCACGGACATAGATCCAAGACACCTCGCTCAGAACCAAGTTTTGGAGTTGAGAAACGCGGTCAAATATCTCAAAGATCATGCTTCGCTGTTCGTCTGTCGAGGAACGAAACTCGGAGAGCATGTCCCGGACGTTCGTCCGAGAGGCTTCAAGCGCATGACTTAAAGCTGTCCCGTTTTCCATCATGGACCTTTGAAACTCGAGGTTCTTACTTTGGACTTCCTGCATTTCCTTGGAGAATGACTCCAGAGAGGAGATGGCCTTTGAGGACGCCTCTCCCAGCCCTGTATCCGTCTCTCTGTGGTCTTGTGCCAGATCTGGCTCATGACAAAGTAGCACATGGATCGTGCTTGCATGAAGAAGCCGTTATAGGATGTGAAGGCGTTGTGGTCCACGTTTCGAAGGCATTCACGAATGGGCTCCTCCTCCGGACAGGCATACGTATTAAGCCCTGCCTTCTCCAGGAAACAGTTGGCGAACTTGAGGGCGATTCTACTCTGAATCTCATCCGTGAGTGAACCGCAGCCGTTATGAAGAAACTCCAAGGCGGAGAGCCAACACTTTCCATACTGGGGAAGCTTGGCGTTCGATTTAATGAGCTCATATTGGAGCTTCCCATCACTCACAAGGGACTCCACATCGCTTGTTTCCCCCAGAGTTAACTCACCCAGACAGTCATCATGAGCCAAGAGAAGCAAAAGGATCCAGGGCAACATCATGATTCTTGAAGAGAGAAGAGGAAAAAGGGATTTAAATTTTGTGACGAAGCACATCCAATACGAGGGCAGGGATTTAATAGCACGCCTCCCTTTGAGATGAGGAAGCCAATCAAAACCCTCAATCTATTGTTTCAAAAGGGATTGCAGAATTAAGGGCCTTTTTAGACATGCTTCAGTCCGTGAATATGGATAAAATCCTCTTTAAGAAATGGATGAAACGGCCATGCTTATTATTCTTATTTTAGATACCGACTTGAAGTCTTTTAGTTGAGCCTTCCTCTCGCCTGCCTACCCGCTCTCACCTCGCCTGTGCACATCTGCAAACTCTTGTGTAGCTCTGCACTTTCCTCTTCTGACAGTGGTTGTTGATATATGCTGAAGGAATCTTTGTCTCCTTCAAAGGTCGTTTACTTTGAATCTGTTGCTCTGGGAGAAGAAGGTATGATATCCATCCATCTGACTCACGACTTTCGTTGTGGGGGGTAAAACTATTGGATGTCCAAGGACCGCATTTTAAATAGGCCTAACAAGAACAAGCTTTTTAAAAGAAACGCGTATATGTGACGTCATTAAAGGGATTTCTTAGAAAAATAATAATAACAACGCTAGGTGAGTTATTTGACATTTCGTCATGGTTCAAGTTTTCTATTCTTCTGTATGACTCTATTATGAAACTTTTGTTTCTTAATTATGAAAAAATGAGTTGGTCCTTATATTTTGAATGTCACTCTCTTTTAATTCGAGACACGATTTGTGAAACCAAATATACCTAAAATGTTTTTTAACATTCAATTTATACACTCTTGAAGTTTAAAAGTATTATTAAGAAGAGTTAATAAAATGCCCAGTATTTTCATCTTAATTATTTTTATAAAATGGTTTTTCGTAATGAACTGGGCAGTCGTTTACCTTGTCTCATCAAATCGAGCCTTCAACCCAACGAACTATTTGTATAAAAATTATGTATACAATCCATAACTATTTGAGTTTAAAAAATATGAAGGTTTAAAAAAACCTGACTAGAATTATTTGAATACAATATAAAATCAAAATAAAGCCTTTTAAAAAACTTCCGCTTTTAGTAGGTAGGTTGGAGAAAGAAGCGTTCTACTGCGTCGAATCCTTTTCTACTAACGAAAGAGAACTATCGATTTTTTGTGTTAAACATACATCAGATGATTATGAGCACATATTTAAAGACGTACAGTGCCATGCAAGGTCCTTTAGCTCTATTACTTTGCCTCCTAGCTCTCGCGGAGGGACTTGAGGGCGATGGTGGAAGCCTTCGCAAGCTCCAGCAGGCTGAGAAGAGGGATCATCTTCGGATGAGACCCCAGCGGCCGTGGCGGAGCCCACTACCACCAAGACTCCCGTCATTGAAAAAAGTCGAGAGCCTGAGAGCGGGCCTCTTAGCTTCTATGACGGACAGTTCTTTTCAATGCGGGTCCGTAAACCCATTCGGATCTCCGTGTTCAGTGAAGACGGCTCAAAGGCAGCAGTTTTCCTTCTGAGCAAGGCCGCAGCCTCCGTGAAGGGCAGTATGATCAAGGCTGAGGAGAGGTATTTGGTGAACCTGGACTGGAAGGGAGTGGATCTTTCGGATAATGGGCTCCTCCTTCAAAACATATTCCTCAAAATGGAGTTTATTCGAGAGAAAAAAGGAGTATCGCTTGGTGAGCATGGCTGCGGAGAGCGTACGCATCGGATCCACGGAGATTGTCCTCAATCCTCTAGCCGTTAAATCAGACAAAGGATACAGGTGAAGGCACCCATTGGAACGAGCTTCTGCTGCTATGATCCAGGGATGTTTCCCCCTGCCTCGAATGAAACAGAGGTGGGTCGGAGCAGTAGTGGGAAGTATAGAGTCGGAGTCACGCTTCCCGGTGTGCAACTCCAGGTCTTTAAGCTCAGCAAGTCATCTTCCTTTGGACCAGAGTGGAACTGTGCCAATATACTCTCCATTGGGCTTTGGGTCACGCTCCTTATTACTTTTGGATTTGCCCTCGTATGTTACTGGGGATTCTCCATGTTGGCAAACATTAACACCATGGACCGCTTTGATGACCCCAGGGAAAGCCTCTTATTATCAACACTTCCGACTAAATCATATTTATTTGTATTATTCGTCGACTTCTGTTTTTATAACAGACAATAACTTCTTGAATTATAGGAGACAAGTTATATAAAATTGTCTAAAAAGGCATATTCTCCTTTCATAGAGACTCGAATGAGAGTACCAGAACTACACTCAACATTAAATAAGTACTCGCTATATCGGACCACCATTCATCGTCAGAAGAATTCTAGAAGACTTCTTTAGGCTAAACTCATAACACCCTTTAAAAGATCTTGTAAGATCAGTTCACTATAAATCCATTCTTATTGTTAATTATTACTATTCCAAATAGAGCTTTATGAATAAACATCCTTATCGATTATTTATTGTCAGTGCATATATATATGATTGATCTCAGCCTCACAAAAATATTTTAGGATGAATATTAAATCATTAAATGTTGTAAAAGTGTCTTCGTAAATACATTAAAATCCTAAGAGAATTAAAAATATTGAGGAATAAATTATAAAATGAAAGGATAATGATGAATATTCTCTTTTATGATACACTCCACATGCCTCAGGGTTAACATACTAAAATATAATAAATGAGGAAATGTAATCAAATAGGAATTGTCCATGATATCTGCTCTACTTGATAGCGTCGAAAGTATTCATCCAGAGCCCTTCGCGCAAGTAAGCTCAGTTTGGGGCTATAGTCGAATAGAAATACCTTAAGTCGAGGCGAGGAGGCCAGTATGGCCTCAACCCCAGAATCTACAACCTCAAAACATCCATCTATTTTTAGCTCCACAAGGTAACGCGTGCAGCGGCCCTCTGAGAGTATTTGAAGGCCTGCATCTGTAAGATTCGTGCCACTGAGACTAATTGAGCTGAGTGGCAGGTCTCTAAGAGAGACTAGGGCTTCCTGGCTGAGTCCAGTACAACAGTGACTGAGGTCAATGGTCATGAGACAGGGACAATCGCTTTGGATGAGTTGGAAGACGGGGTCATCGAGTGCCAGACCGTTTCCTCGAAGGTATAGAGACGTAAGAAAGGCTTTGCCCCGAAGAACAGCCATGAGTCCTTTAAAAAAAATGTAGTTGAGGTGAGAAAAGTGTGACTGACATTATGTTACTTACCTCGAGGGCTCACACCGATTCGAAACTCATTCCGTGAGGCGTTCAAATTAAGGCTTTGTAGATGCGAGGCCCTGGCTGCCAGGGCAAGGGTCTTATCATCAATCCAGTCCACTTTGGATAGGTCAATCGGGTGATGCCTTCATGGGTTAATGCCTCCAGGAGCCTCGGATCCGACAAGCCGTTCATCTGAGAGGAGAGCCTCGTTAGTATTTTGTTCTTGAGATTAGCGGGAATGACTGAGACATAAGCCACGTTCCGGGATAGGAACTCACTGCACTGAAGGACCCTCAAAGATGCATCCAGGAGGCTTCGAACCATGGCACCACGGATAATTTAAAGGGAGGCTCCATTACAGCGGAATTTAATGTGAATTAAAACGCAAGACTTTATGAGGATTTTATAATATGTATTTTGTGGAAGAAAATAAAGGGAAGCTATTTCAGTCTTATGTATCCAATGGGTTCTATGGTCTAGCACGAAGAAAGTTCTGACTGAATATAAATGGAATCCAATTATCTCTATTACAAAATAAGTAATAAGGTAACTCCCATGGGATCTGTTATATATATTTAAATATAGAAAATTAAAGTTTAATCTCTCAATTAGGCAGGGATGGTGTTTGACTACATACGAAGTAAAAAGCTAATATGTAGGAAGCGAAAAATGTCTGACAATGGAGCTCTCAGGAGTTTTCTGGCCCTCCGGGAAAGAGATCATCGTATGCCGGAGGGGGTCCATCCTCCGGTCTTTGCACTAGGCTGTTGAGTGGGAGATAAATGTTCTCCAGGTCTGCCGGTCTGTATTCGAAAGCTCTCTAAGAGAGAAAACGGTTTGTTCGGGTAAATCGCAGCTTCCGGAGGATTCCGAGGGTTTAAAGCAGCATTTTCTTCGTTGTCTAACAAACACAATGGCAAGAACACATGAAATGAGCCCTGCTGCCAGTACAAAGACGGCAAAGAGGAGCAGTTCGAGCCTTCCGCCTTTTTCCCCGAGGGAGGTCACGGAGAGACGATCATGGAGGCAGTCTTCCTCGTCGGAGGCGTTTGGGCAGTTGGCGTGGGTGTCGCAGAGATATTTATTCCATATGCAGGTCTCTCCGTCCTTGCATTGGATCTGTGAGGGCCTGGATTGGGGCAATGGACTTGGTATGCTGTTACAACTAAGGAGAGATTCACAATGCTGATGTCGGCCATAATCCTGCCGCAGCCTTTCGTCCACCCAGGGATATCCATATGAGTAGGTCCCCCTTGGAGTCATCATAGGCGAACCCGGTTCTTCCCCACAGAGTCTTTCGCTCTTGCTAGTCGTGTAAAAGGGACGTTGTCCTCCTGTCCGAACTGTAGGTAGTCCACGCAGCCTCCGTTGGGCTTCACCCGGAGTCGGAGCTTCTCCACGTGGACTCGGAAGCCGTAGTCCTTGGGTGCCTTGAGGTGTATCTCGCAGTGGGCGGCGAGGTGGTGGCTATTGGGCTGGAAGCGGATGGAGGGCTCCTCCAGCTGGAAGAGGGAGGCTCCCGTGCCCAAGTGGAGGACTTGACCCTTCCCCGGGCTCGCACAAATGTCCGCGTTGTCCATGTGGTACTGGCGATAGTTGGAGGAGGCGAGTGAGCTCAGCATAAGGAGGAGAAGAAGAGGCACTCCTCTCCAGGGGATGGCCCTGGAATCCAACATGACACCCCTTACATTCCCAATGCCTCCCTCAAAGAGGAGAAAGGCGAGAATAAAGGCATCCCAAGATGCTCTCTGGATCAAAGGGTAGGCACTTGGTTGTTTTTTTATTAATCATCCACGATCATGAGTGAAAAAAATAAGTGCTTGCATAACGAGATCTACGAGGGAGAAAAAGGAATTCAACAACCACAAAATACCCAATGATGTCATCAAACTTCTCCACAACCATCAAAATAACCACATCCATCTGGATCCATAGATACTCAAAGGCACTATACAAGACATAAGTCATATTTTACCTCCAACTCGAATTTACAAATGATAAGTTAAATTATTCATAAAGCGAGTCACTTTTTCCTAATATGTTGATTTATTGTACAAAATAAGATGAAGTCATTGGATTATTGAATAAACTTATTTTATTTTCTTCTCGTTATACATTGATAAGTAAGGCTCCTGGATTATTACGTAGGCTGAACTTCTCAATATACAACTTTTTTCCCCTTCTATTTCTTCTTATTTATATAAATGGGGTATAAACAATAGGGGTGTGTGCTGCTCCAAGCCACCAGGGTCATCGATGATAGTCAGTGCTTAAAGCATGTATATAATTTATTTGGCAAACTAAAATATAATGGGTAAAGGTTTGCGGGTCAGACTTTAGAATATATTTAGGTGTTAAAGCAAGAATGCGTAGCCAGGGAATATGTGACAACGGGTTCTGAAGACACGCATAAGGGAAATTACAGTAAACCCCTTGTTTATAGTGGACACACAGAAACAACAGAACGCTGTTTCTCAGCTATTGAAGGGAATCAGCTCTCTATATCTCTATGGTTCAAAGCCATAGCCAATGAACCCTTGGGGCTACCAAGCCATATCTGGGGTAATTCGGGGCTTTTAATTAGGCCAAGTCAATGAGCTTCCACAGTTTTTGTATTAATTTATTGTATTTAGAGCAAATGATACTCTGCTTTTAGAGTAGATCAGACCTACCACGGTACATTTCTGCTACCAATATTTCTATTATTATATTGATTAAACTACTCTATCTACACCAAGGTATATTGAAAGTCAGGGTATGTCCACGAAGAGAGCTAACTTTTCGGTTGTCGGACTAACCTCATAAAAACCACCGGCAGGGGGGGGGGGGAAGTAACATCCCAATGTTATATTTTTAATGACGTGAAAATTACAGATTACTGATGTTTCCCTCTCCATGAAATAAACATCCCTGGTGTTCTATAGTCTTTGCTCTACACTACAATATTAGGAAGAAATGGTCGAGGAAAATACAACAAATAGGACAAAATGACCCAAGATAGAAAAGGAAAATAATGACGCATCGTAAAACTAGTCCAAAGTAAACCTTAGACCCGTCCAATAACAACAATAAGGAAATCATTTATCGATAATTGCAAAAATAAAGTTATTTTTGCCGTTATTTAATCATTTTTTAACATCATTAGTTTTATTCCGAAGTAAATTAAAATTGCTGGAGTCATTGCTGTATATCTAATATTTGATAATCTAAAGAAATACTTCCATTCAAATAACCAGGAGTAAGGTGAGGCGGAAAGTCATAATATAATAATAATGTAAACTAAGCGATTGTAGAGAGAGAGAAGGCGTCAGAGAGAACAATGGCAATGCATTCATATACAGTAATATATATTCTATACATATTCTGATCATTTGAAGCTAAGACTATCAATGTACAATAATAAATATTAGGAATAAATGGCCGAGGAAAATACGGCTTAGGAATAAATGGCCCAAATATATTTTTGACCCGTCTAATAACAAAATCAACCAGAAATAATTTATTTATAATTGCAAAAAAAAAAATTATTTTCCCATTTATTTTATCTGAGAAATGGTATTTGTGACATACTTAGCTATATTTCACTCAAAATCTTGCCAACCCATGTATTGAGCCATTTCTCCCATGAATATTATTTTCTTCTTTAACTTGGTTCATTTTTTCCTCATCCATTTCTTCTAGACACCCTACACCACACATGATTTGATGTTGACCAATAGAGTTGACAAGTTAAAGATTGATTTTACGAAAATTTACTTGTCACAATGAATAATATTGGGATTTATAAATAGGCCTCTGCTTGTCACAATGAAGGCATATCCTGGTTTTTGAAACCAAGGAGAGTAGATCATATGACACGAATCCCTATCTACTCCCTATGCCTGTAGCATAACAAACATCATTTTTAAGCAATACATATGTTACATAGGTTATTCTATAGGTCTGCTGTTGCAATACTTAAAAGAAAATACTTGAAAAGATGGGATATCCTCTAGTGGTCGAATCAATCTTTAGTGATTCAAAGATGAAGGATGTCCCAGTCTTAGCCGCTTGGGATTAAGTCTTTTCTTTGAATCAATTCAATGAAGACAATTTAAATTGATCTCTATGGACTCGTAAGTTTCAGCATTCTTCCTCCTCCCCTCAAAATATTTGTCTTTTATTCAATACTGAATAACCAGAAGATTATTGTTAGGGCTCTAACATTGATTGAATATATATATTTATATTTATTTAATATGTCTCATTTGACAAATTTGTATTTGATTCAAATGACTCAGGTCTCATCTTGGATACTCTGAAGAACATCTGCTTTCAAGCTGGCGGAGAGATTATTAGACTCCAAAGTACAAACACTCATTTCCTCCATGGTACTCTTCAAGGCCTCTTTCCCCGAGGCCACGATCCTTGACACCTGCAACAAATGCACACACAAAAAAGGAAATGATAAACAACCCCAATTTAAAGTATCACCCCACATCACTCACCTCATCCTTTAAATCCCTTTTCTTAAGACTCTCCACATCTCTTAGGAGAGAAGGCAGATCCCGTCCCTCAAGAGAGGCCTTCAGCTTATTTTCCAGCTTAAAAATCTCTTCCTCAGAGGAACGAACGGCATCCGAGAATTTAGAGAACTCCAAATGCATTTTACTTTGACACGGAGGACGATATTTATTTGAACATGTGAATATCTCCCTCCTTTTATAAAATGAGTGATGATGTCACTGGGATGAAGGGTTGTGTGAATCCCTTTCGGTGTACTAAAAAAAATACATGGATCAGTCTACAGGTGCAGGTCAAAAAAGAAAGCTTTCACATCGAGATCACGGCAATGGAATTAAAATGCGATAACTCCCTTGATATAGTGTGCCTACACGCGTATAAGTGATGAAGCCCTTCCTTTTTGAGTCTCTCTCCTCCTATTGGTTGAGCCGTTTGTTTATTTATATTCCTCTCTTTCTACTACTTTTTTTCTTTCTGTTTCTTGTTGATAAAAGGAGGGAAAACCTTTCACTGGATGAGTGAGTGAGTGAGTGCTAGCAGTAGGAAGGACGACGACGACGACGACTCCTTCCTTTTTCACCCTCCCCCGCGCGCCCTTCCTCCTTTCGCTTTCGGCGGCGAGTCCTTCTCTCCTTTTGGAAGGAGGAGAACAGCACTCTGAGAGGGAGAGAGAGACACACACAAGCACAAGCAGAAAGAGAGAGAGAGAGTAAGAAAGCGTCGTCCATCATGCACACGCTTCCTCACAGACCACAAGACGAATTCTACTAATTATCTCATCTCATTTCTTTTGCCTCTCTCTCTCAAGCGTCGTCTTCTTCTCCATGGATCCGGATTTAAGTGATGCCTCCCTTCAGGAGGAGGACGAGGATGAGGAGTCCTTTCACGGATGGGGCCCCGAGGAGGTCCCGTCCCAGGTAGTGGTGCTCCTTCCCTCTGATCGGAGTCCTCTGAGTCCCAGCGAGCTCAGCCGTCCCTTCAAGCCCCAGGTCTTTCGTAAGATTCCCTCCTACAAGTACTTGGAGTCCTCTGAGGGGATCTCAGGCTTCTCAACAACCACGCTCTTGAAGACAGGGGCTCCTCTTCTTCCTTTTCTTCCTCTTCCTCAGTTTCCTCTCTGGGCGGACCCGTTGCCATCAAGAAGAAAGGCGGGGGTCTTCAGGGAAGGCTGTCAACGTCTCCATCACTCCCAATGTGCCTTCCAAGCGGGAGTGGCGACCTTCCTCACAGTACTTTAAGCCACTTCAAATGGGCTGGGTCCGAGAAGTCATTCTGCCTTCCTCCGGCTGCGGAGAGAGCATCTCCACTTCTTCCTCCTCCTCCTCCTCAACTCTCAGCCTCATTCTCTACCACTCACCTCCAATCAACAGCAAGAAACACAGCAAGACCTTCAAAACACTTGGAGAAGTGGAGGCATTCCGTAAGAGAAACACACATCAGACACTGACACTAACATCAAGATGATACTTATTACACTACGCCTTGATTCTTTGATATTCAGTCTATAAATAATTTAAAAGACTGGGAAAAATGCTACGCAAGGAAATGATTGAGATATGAATCATTATTTGAAAAGTAAGAAATCTATCCTTTTACGCAGGAAGCCTTGACATCAATAGCAAGTGATGTCCTTGAACTTTTAATCTATTTCAATTACTTTATTGGAATTATTTCACGTCGACCATTCAATAAGTTGACTGTCGTCGTGTCGTTTTTTTATTCATGGTGCAGCATGACGCCGATGACTTTATCGAGACATAGAGTTACCTAAATTCACTTGAGTGGCTTCATAGAACTTCTAGAACGTATGGAAGTCTAGGTTTTGAGAGTAATAAATGTTCAAACAGAACAAAATTACAATAGTCTGATTTAAAAATATTAAAATTCACTTATCAGAGTCGTTAACCATGTTTTTCTGTGCAGATAAATTGTGAAACATCAATGCATACCCAATCCTCCATTTTTTAAAGTATTTTTTAAAATAAAAAACACATACTGAATTAATGAACAAAGTCTCTGAAGAAGTAAATCGAGACAGTCGATAGGACTGAAATTATCCATGTCTGAGCCAAATATTCCTTAAGTTATAAAGCACATAATAGTCATCCACTAGGTTACTCGAAAAGGTGAATCGACAAACGTCAATGTAAGTTCTAAAATCTATGCTTTGAAAGTATTTTTTAAAATAATAAAAGGACATATAAAACGCGTCAACAGCTTTGTATATAAATAAAATATTAAAAGGATATTATTATAACTAAATGATATGATTTTGAGGTAATTTTATCATTAATAAGTACATATTAAAGTCGTTAACGAGGTTTTCTAAATAAGATAAATCGGTAAACGTATTTATAAGTCGAATCATGGGTGTTTGATATAATCATGTTTTAGCATTTATTGGCAATTAAAGTTTGTCACTTCTTTTATTCATTTGATTTACATTTGTTCTTCCAGTGAATCAAAGCAATTCGGGTCTCTCATCCCTCAACTTTTCCTTTCGTAAGGAAATCATGGGAGCTCCTCCGGGTCAAGAGATCGTTCATCTGGACAACGAGCCCGTGGAAATATTCCCTCCCAAACCCGAACCGCCGCCTCACCCTCCAAGAGATCCTAAAAAGACGACCTCTCCCAAAGTCCCTGAGAATCCCGGCCTCCCCCCTACAACAATGAAGCTCAAGATCAAGAATACTCTCAAACCTGATGAATCTAAGCAGACTAAGGTATGTGTTTCCGCTGAAAAGGGACTTCCATAAGGGATTCTTTATTTTTCTTTCACGTGATGGGTTGAATCATTGACCTGGATAATGATATAATAATATACCATTGTCATTAGGAAATACGTTTGTCTCATGGTTGTTGAAGCGAGAAGCTATGTTATTTAACACATTTGTTAAGGATTACAAACTTTGAAACTTTCCTCGAACACGATTGATGGAATGAAAATAAGTCTACATTAACAATTATCTATAAGAGCATTCATGGGCCTTTAACCATGTCATTTACGGATCCTTTGAAATATACAATTTCAATATTTATATGACTTTATTCAAGCAATGCCTCCCGCTAAGATATTAAAAAATAACCCAAGAATGATCAAAATAGTTCGATAAGAATAATAAACCATAATAAACTTCTAAAAAAAAATCTAGAATATGCATGCTTCAGAGAAGAATTCCTCGTCCAGAGGGAACAAAGGCGTCATTCATGCATTATTTTTTAAGGCCTCTTATCCCCCGAGCGTTGTTGAAGTATGATTTTTCTCTTTAGAGTTGTCATAGCTCAAGCCTGTTGTCTTGAATACTAAAAGCTTTCATAATTTTGATAGTAATCCTCATCGTCCAAGACTCGACGGACTAATTTGAACGTCTAAAGTACGCATGCTTATTTATATATCCAGTCGCATGCAATGAACCAAATATACGATTAATAAACCTTTTTATAATTTCTCTTAAAATCTGTTAAATATATTATTATTTCATATTGTGAAATTATACCTCAATTTCTAATGCATCGGCCCTCATTGTTTTGAATAGTATATCTTAAAAACTTATGAGTAGAACATTGAAGATATCATTGTGAGTGGCGTATTTTTAAAAACATCACCAAGTAACATAGTTTTTCGGTTGGTATTCCATTTATTCGTCTACGTTTTATTGTCAGAAAAAGTTTCCAATTATTGTCTGAATGGATGCCCCAAGACATTTTCTTTCCTTGTGTATAAAATGTTGCGTTTTCACTGTGTATATGTATACCTGGAATAGCCTAATAGGATTCATAATACCAATTGGTTTTTAATATAACTTTGTTTTTTATTCATCCATCATGTTTATAAAAAAAAGTTAAGATAATTATCCTTATAGAAGATTTGCATTGATTCTGTTTCTTACTCGGGCCTATTTCTTATTGTCAAACACATATACATATGATAGACTATATTAATTAAGTTTAATATATGAATACCCTTTTTTAGCAATAGCGTAGCCATTCATTAGTTATATTTTTCCACTTCATCACAGTAGTAACACCTTTAATTAGAAACAGAAAATACACATTACATCACTTAAGGCAACTCAATAAGAAATGTAATGTCTATTATTTCCCTTCTCTTCATATAAACCAGAAAAGAAGCGTAGCTATACAGTTCGTCGTACTCCTGTTTCTTCAGAGCATAAATGCATATAATAAGAAACAGAGAATACCTACACATTGCATCACTAAAAACAAACTCAATATGCTTAATAATTATTCTCCTTCTATAGAAGCCCGAGGTGAACACCCGCGTCATCAACCTGGACGGTGACACGAACAACCTCTCCAGCATACTCTCTCCCATGTTAAAAGACAGCCTCACCAAGGCCCGAACGTCCTCCGAGTCTTCCCGTTCCTCCAAGAAACAGAACTGCTCCCCCTTCATGAATTGGCCTTCCTCAGTCTCCGTCTCTCCCGCAGGAGGGGGGAAGCCCACACTCCGCCCCAAAGTCCCCGACCACGGCCCCTGCTCCATCCACTGTGGGGCCGGAGGCTCATCCTCGGCTTCCCATCCCTCTCATGCTCCAAATGCAACTCCCTCTTCCACCCCTTATGCGTTGGCCTCGGAGACGGACACTCCTACGCGGGATACGACTTTGTATGCTCCGCTTGTGCTCCACCCGGAGAAAAGGAAAACAGTGCACCAAACAAGAAGAAAAATGGACCTGCAGTCAGCTTTAGCCCTGTGGTCACTCCCTCAAGAGTCAACAACAGCAGTGCTAATAATAATAATAGTAATACCAGCAGCAGCAACCCCCGATCCGGAGTCACTGTCAACAGAGCCCATGGACCTGGACAGTCCCAGAGCTCAACTCAACAAGAACGACATCATAAAGCTCCTCCTCCTCCTAACCTCCCCCTACGGCCCATTGAGACACAATCTGTGGTTAACATTGCGGGGAATAAGTATTTGGTGGTGCCGCAGGGGGGTAAGGCTCCTGAGCGACCTACAAAGCGGAAGTCTCATCAGGGCAATAGCAGCAGCAGCGGGGGCTCTCATGCCAATAGCCATAATATCCCTGTGCTTCTGAAGCCATACTCCGGCTCGGATCAGCTGCCTTCCTTTGAGGTGGAGGAAACTTCGGATGGAAGGCTTCAACTTCTTCCCATCTCCTCCACGGGGCTGGATAAAGTGCTAAAACGCAAGAAGAAGGAACCTGAAGAAGAGGTAAGAATCTGAATACTCAGAGATAGTGAATTGATATTCCCTCCCGCTGTTTCGAATCACATATATACTGAACTAAATGCTCACGAAAGGTTCATAACCATTGTCAACAATTAGTTGAATTGATTTTTTCCACAGTTACAAACCATATATATTTACCTATGTACAAATACTTGAAAGCTCCATAATATCTTATTGTGCATAATGAACTCTTAGCTCAATTTATTATTAAAGAAACTTCAAGTGTTCTCATGTATGATTACACTATTGACCTTTTTTTCCTATTCCGTGTGCCAAAGTATGTTAGTCTGAAATTGCAATGATCCTAACGGTTTATTTTGTTAATATAAAAAATCCCTGGGTTCTCAATTTGAAAGCATGCAAATATTACTAAAGAGGAGTGTTTCTCATCAAAGATGTTTCATTTAAGTATTTTAGATTAATTTTACGTCGTTAACGAACTCAAGCAGTTTTTTTAGTTAACTATCCAGTTATTAGTTCTTTATTTATACTCATCATTATTTTGTCTTTGCAGGTCGGCGAGTCATCTCCGGACACCAAGCGTTTCTGTCGTGACTTTATTTCTAATCTGTCCTCTGCCTACTATGCCTTAGTACACGTCTTTAAGTACTTGTCCACTCAGGAGCGAATCCAAGTCTCGCGCGTTTGCCGCCTATGGAGGGACCTGGTCCTTCATCCTTCCCTATGGAAGAGCATCAGCCTCAAGGTAGGACATATATAGAAATCAACACGGGCACTATTTTGAGTTTTGCAAACGTAAAAACCACAAAGATTCCAACGTTATTATACGTCGGTAATGTTCCTTATTTGAATAATAATAATAAATACCCTATTAGGTTGTTCACATATGTTTATTAATGGGATGGGAAAATAACGGCCATAGTACGTAATCTTCCTATCATTAGACATATTTAATAACAGGATTCAAGAGATAATAAAATTATATTTTAATGTTTTTGTTATTTTTTTTAATTACTCGGTTAATTGCAAAATTCTATACAGTGTAAAATAAAATACACTAAAATTATATACAGAAACAGAGTAATACTATTCAGGGCAGTTGCGAAAATACATAAATGAACATTGTAGTTCATATTTACTGCCCTGAAGAATAACCTTATATAAAAGGACAAATCATTTATTGGATTGGTTCAAAAAAGTACGATGTCTTCTTAAAATCCTTTTGATGGTGCTTATGTAGAGCTTTGATCTTTCAGGCACATATTTAATTATATCACCAGCCCACTTCCACGTTGGCGATCCTAAATCCGGGATTTTGATGGAGAGAGCAGCGTAGTGAGCTGAATCACCAATCATGATGGGCCTTAGGTCTTCTTCGACTACATAGGCATTTGTCGTTATTTTTAGTGCTAAGAACATTTTTATATTTTGTAATGTACATTGAATTGCTTTGTGACTAGGGGGGGGGGTATTTTTAAAAATTTATTATTTCCAAAGAGAATGAGAGCTTTTAAAATATTCTGAGATATGTCGCCGTTTTGACACATGTTTAGTTTTAAAAATCTTTTAATTATTGGAAGAATAGGACTATCGGCAAATGCATGTAAGATATTATTTAATAAAAATCCACAATTCATACAAGGATTTTGACATTTAATAAGCATCCCTGAAATTTGTAATTGAGCTGTAAATTTAGAACCATCAGCAATCCCATTCGTTGATTGTAAAATTATTTTAGACCATGAAGAGGGAAGGTTAAGCAAACTTAAGTAGGACTCTGATATAGATCTCGCTCCATCATAACTCTTCCTACCATATTCAAATGATAAAAACCAGGCTTGGAAGGGCACATAAAACTAAGTGAACGTTTAAGAGGAAACTTGAACCTTGCCACGTTAAAACTTGAATTCACAACCAAATCGTGGGCAGTAAAAATCTCTTGTGTTAAGGCAGTTCGCTCTAAAATGACAGGATCACCAAATCTTTTTATAAAAGGTTTTTTGTCTTTATTTTGGTATAAAATATCTATTGTCGTGTCCGATTGAACTGAGGGTTCCAACTTCTATAAAATTCTCTGAATTGAAGCTAAAAATGGCGAAAAGTTTTCCAAGTCCTGATTAGTTAAAAGAGTACCCATGTATAACCAATTGTAAAATTGCAAAGAAGTAAAATATTTTCTCCAGTCCCTGTTATAAAATACACCCATTTTCTGCACGATTTTTATATAGTATTTTGGCAAAATTTCAATAAGAAGACAAAGCCCACCTCCTACATAGGTTTTGGGACGCTTCAATGAGGGGAGATATGTTTTGTAAAAAAGAGTCCCCAGCCAACAATCTTCTTCTTTAAGTGCTAATTCAGCAAGAGATGGGATGGATGTGGCCCTATACAAAACGAATGGAACCACACGAGAATTATAAAGGTCGACTCTTTTTTGTAGAGATAAGTTTCGCCATAGTCTAATTTGGCCATATATCTTCGTGTTCATTTGTACCCGGTTAAATTTTGAGACTCCGTCTCTCATCCATTCAATGCCAAGAATATTAACAGACTCAACAACCATGCAGTTTTGGACCAAAAAAGAGCTGGACGGGTTCCAAGATCCCAATGGAAGTATAGCAGTTTTGTGTTCAAATTTAACAAAAAATGATAAAATTATATTTATCCTCTTAATAAGTTGTATCTCCGAGTTTGCCTTATTTTTGAATTTGTTAAGAAGAAGTTAAGCCCAATGTAATTTGCTTGTTCTTTGAGCTTCCATGCTACTTTGTTATTACCAAATGTTGAGTTATATAATTAAACATATACGCATAGTTATAAATTACAAACTCCACTATAAGGTAGTGTAAGGGCACATATATCTATGAATGGGATAATCACAGGTTTAACACTTTATCTTCCAATCATAAATCCATTTTTGCCATTACTTTTTTTCAGGGGACGAAGGTCTACGACTGGGAGAACTTCACATCCCACCTGAACCGCACTCGAGCATCCACGCTGGACTTTCGCAAGATTTCCTACGTGAAAGGTCCGGATGAGACCTGGTCAGATATTTTCGAGGTCGCCCCCTCTTTCCGCCACGTGACCAAGGTCCAGCTCCCAAAAATATCCGCTCACCTCCTCATCGCCCTGGCCTCCAAGCTGCCCTCCAGCCTAGAGTCCCTCTCAGCCTCAAACGTCTCCAAGGAGCTAGACCTGGAAGAACTCGTGGAGTCTACCTCTGGTCTGCGGGAACTCCGCCTCAAGTCCCTCTCCTCCGGGCCACTCCGGATATCCTCGACCCTATCCCCACTCCGGAGCCTAAACCTCACCTCTCTCTCACTCCTATCCCTCGAGGGACTTTCAGACTCGGATCTAAGGGAAATATCCGCTCTCTCAGATCTAAGGGAGCTCTCCCTGGGTGATGTCACGGGGAATGCAAACATCTTCCAGGAGCTCTCCAAGCTGGGACGCCTCAAGAACCTCCGTCTGGAGTCTGTTCACGTGAATGCCTCCCTACAGTGCATGGAGGCCTGTCCGCTGGAAAAGCTGGAGCTTGTGGACTCGCATCTGGAACAAGGCTTTGGATCAGGCTTCATTCGACTCCGATCCCTCAAAAAACTATTGCTCATACCCGTATACAAAGATGAGGTAAGACTTTATTATGATGTGTAGATATAAGTTAGCTTGTGAGCGATCATAAAAAGTGGGTTCCAACATTTACTGTGATATACCGATCTGAGTCCTCAGCGATCCGTTCAATACAAATTGAGAAGTATTACAAAATATAGAATTATTGTTTTACCATTGGAATATGATATCACCACTCAAAATATATATGCGGTCAATCTCATGTCAAGTTGTCAACCATATTAAATGACAAAAGTCCAATTATTTCATTTTGGATTGACACAGCAGAACCTATTGATAACAGTTTTCTTCGTCTGTGTTAGGGAAGTAAATTTAAGTAGTTTGTTCATTAAAATGATCGTATAACAATTTTTAGTGATTTTTTTTTGTGATATAACAAAAAAATATCCTTTTTTATATTGCAATCAGTTATATGATATCATCGTGTATTGCAATTGATCATCGAGTAAAAAAAAAGGTATGATACCTAAGCCTGAAAATAAGGCATTTCTTTAACAAATAAATAAATGCCAACAAAAATCCATGAAAGAAACGTGTTGCTCACCCATCTCCTCTCTCTAGCCTTTATAAGAAACACCGATGATACAGCTTCTGTGATTTGACATTATCTCACTCCCTATTTCATGGAGAAAAATATATATTAGATAGATGAAAGTCTCACTCTTTCTGTCGTTGTATTTCTCTCAACAATGGAGATATTAACAAATACCCCGATATTCAGCGTTACCAATCATTGCTTTGGCATACTATATCATTGGTCTCTATGGTTTGTACCATTAAAAGTGTCCATTATTATTCCTACTGTGCTTATATATATCTATTAACGAAAATATTAATTGATCTCTCTTTCTTCCAGGTTGCGGCCATCAATGCGGAGATCGTGGACTTTGCTCTCTCAATGCCAAGCCTCTCTCACTTCTGCCTGGGCCTGACGAACGAGTGGCTGGACTCCATGAACTCAATTCTGAGCATGACGGCCGACAAGTCCGCCCCCGTCCGCGACAGCTTTCCCATCCTTGTAAACGGCGTTTGCGAAATGTACTCCCTCTACAAACTCTTCAAAACACTGTCCGCGGCTTTACCCATGAGCAAAGTTAAAGTCCTCCGGATGTCCCAACAGGCCACAAAAATGCAGCACATTGGAGCTCTCATGAGCTGAGACGATTATGTAGGAAGGAGTTATTCCTACTCTTGTAATATTCAAAATGTGTGTCTCCAAATGAATTTGTATTAGTATTATTATCTATCAAATGAAAAATATATGAAGCCCCTATGTTCAAAGCTAGTGTGACTATTATTGGGTTATAGATCTATAAAAAAACATTGTGAGCTTATTTTCTGCAACAACTCATCAGCTCAGTAAGGTATTTATTTAGCAATAAAATATGTGGTAATAATGTAAGTTATTGTAAATATTATCCAAAATAAACTTTTGAACCGCTACCCCCAATAAATAAAAGTTTAATATACTTTTGCCATTGATCATTCAATGTATCTTAAAAATTCATAAGCAAGCTCAATTCATTTGCCGTCCTTATACATCAAATTATTTTCCCCTTTCATTTATAAAAAGCATCTAATTTGCCATTAAATCTTAGTAAATCATACTAATTTATGATATGAAATCTGTTATGTTATAAGCTTTCGTCAACCCCATTTTATGAATCAGCTGTCGTGCGTCTGGCCTCTTCTACTTTAAGGCACGGATTTATACCAATTTAAAAGGCTGTTGGCGTACAAGCATTATATATATTTAAATTTAAGAAATGAATACTTTATTACTGGAAAACAAGAAGAAAGTTTCAAGGTCACTCTTTGCTTGTCGCAGCACTGATAGGCTATTCCGTAGATTTGTCGCGCGGGACATATGATGATTAATGCGGGTAGAAGAGTGGGAAGAAGTGCATTGGTTGCTGATTTCGAGAGAACCTATGTAGAGGGAAAGTTTAAGATATCAATATCTGTAAAACCCGGGCAGTGGTTGTGTCTTAGAAAAATAAATTATCTAACTAATACAATAACAATTATATTCGTTCATTCCCCGGTATTGCTCTAAACGATTCATTAGAGCTTGAAAAAAATTCAGTGAATAATTTTGAGAGCTCAAGGACTGTTTTAGTGATGGTGGACACTCCCGAAAAATTCATATGTTTATTTTTTTCAACAAAATTGGTTTTTTTCGATTTTTAAAATTGCCAAGTTAGATTTAGACCAAATTTTTCCGTGGATAACTTTGAGGTGTTATGAACTATTTGGTTATTCCCGGAAACTTTGTTTATTATGTTCCAAAAAATCCGTTTTCTACAATTGTTTCACAATGGTGCGTTAGATTTCGGCAAAATTTGATGTGGATGATTTAGGAGTGCTGAGAAATATTTTTGAGTGAGGGTTTTTATCAGAAAAAATATAGACCAATAAAGAAACGTTTATTTGTTTTTTTGGGTCCTCTGACTCTCCTTAACACTTATTTGTGACCTGATCTGGCAAAATGAGTCACAGTGACCCAAAATTCAAAATTGATGTTTTGGTATCATTGGAAAGAAGAGAAACCAATGATTAAAATGATATCTTGGTCAAAGCTGTATCTTAAATGGTTGTCAAGTTACATTCGTTTGAATTATGGTATCACAGCATCATTTTCTAATTGAAAAACCGAGAAAATCGCATTTAAAGTTTTTCGTCAGTTTTTTGTTGATATCTTTAACAATACATAGAATCCAAAGAGATGCACCCACTATTCAACAACAGAAATGTAATACAGACATTTAGATACTTGGGAAAATGTATTAAATCAGACTTTAGCTTCAAAATCCTCGGTTAAAAGAACAGGGTAGTATGCGCTAACAGCATTTATTTTGGACATTCTTTTGTAATATTTGAGAGTTTCAACTCGTCATAAATAACCATTTAAGTACATTTCCACAATTACTAACACAATGAAACTTTAGGATATTAATTTTGAACATATTTTCTTTCATATGAGACCAAAAAAGAAAAAATGATATTTTTGACGTGTTTTGACATAATCGGCCGTGTCTGAATAAATAGAACGCCGACTTCCGACTCATTACGGCAGATCGGGTCACATTTATATATTGGTCATATTATCTATGGATAATTTTGAGGGATCAAGGAAATATTAGGTCAAAGTGTAATTTCCCGAGAAATCCCGGGTAGCATTCGCTAGTCATACATAAATGGATTTAAGGGGACCCTCAAATGTAATTGACTAAATAATTATATTTAGTCAATTACATTTGAGTAAACGTTCGAGTAAAAATATTTTCGACATTCTATTAATTAATAGTTTTCACTTTTTTAAGTATTGTACTCTTATTTGTTTATATAAAAATGTAAATAACTCAGCTCACAATGATAGAAAGCTAAATATGAAAACTGTTTTCAATATACCAACCTGTTGACGTTCGCGGAAAATTGTCGTTCGCCAAAAGTTATCGTTCGTCGCTCATCGTTAATTTTAAATTGAATCGTTCATCGTTTGTTTGTCGTTCGCCATTCTGAAAAAAAATGACGACGTTTTTTTTAAAAAGAGTTTTCTGAAAAAGTGATGACGTTTTTTTAGGAAGAAAATTTGTCCCATGAAAATTAAAATTCTTTGTCGTTTTTTTTGGCGCCAAAAACGAACGACGAACGATAAGGAATTTTGCTTGTCGTTCATCGTTCGCGAACGACAACAAATGAACGATAAATCAACAAGTCTGATACCAATCTATTCACAAAAATAAATTTGATGTCCTACCAAAATCCATTTATCTACGAGCATTTCCCTCACACGTTGGATATCTTATGCTTCTCGCCTATCATACTTGCATGCATAAAATCTATTCCCCATTCTGGTTAGCCAAACAGTATTTTTGACATAAGTATTATTCCTTCAAATACAGTTTCAAAAATGAGAAGATAGAGCATTCTTTACTGCATTGCTCAACATGGCCTCCCATAATTCCCTGTACCTAACACTTTAAATTACACTAATTGATAATTAAATTATTTACGTCTTTCGGGTTAATGCGATAGGTTGTTGAATATATTGAAGCTAAGACAACGATACAGTTTTTTAAATGAAACGTGTACACTTTTAGGACTAAGAAAATGAAGGGAGCTAAAAGAGTTAAATAATTAAATTCTGGGCTGTGGATTGAACGAAAAAACGAACGCCGTTCGCGAACACACGTTCAAAATCGAACGCCTGAACGGAATATAAATGAACGGACGAACGGAATTTTTTTGATGGCGTTCGTCTGTATATTATTTTCAAAAGTGTGGACGTTTTTTTATTGAACAAGTTCAATCAATGTTTCTTATTTCATTTAAAAAAAGTGAGGAGTTTTTTTGTACACAAAGAAATGCAATTTGAAATTACTGCGAGTCATTCTGAAAAAAAAAAAAATTATAATGGAATTTTTACAAATTTGAAATAAGAAATAATTGATATTTTTCAACGAACGGCAAAACGAATGGACGAACGCCTAAACATATATTTTTTTTCTTCAAATAGAACGGACAAACACTTAGGTTGCGAACACTCACAAGCATTATAAATTGTATATTTATTTATAGCTCATTAATAATTGCTTGGTTATGCAGTCTAAAAGATAGATCCTTCTTTTTCACATCATGTCTAAATGTGTTTCCTATCAATTCAATAAGAGCCTCGCATGACTTAGAATCCGATCCTTACTCTAAGTCATTTTCGAGTAGGCATCCCTTTGTGGAGTTGTTATCTTATTTCTTCTCTTCATTCCTCTTGAATCTCCATGGTGGGACTCAAACTTTGTTTATCAATGATGGAACCCAAACTTTGTGTGATATTTGTATGATGAATTGTGCCATCAAATCGTGTAACCGAATCTTATTGTTTGTATATATATATATATTCTATACAACGATTTTTAAGGTCTTAATTCTCTCAAGTTAAGATATCTATAAAATGTCGTGAAATTCATTTTCCTTCTTTTCAGTATTTCATATTCAGAGGGAGGTCTTTAAAAAAGAAGAATTCTGTACTCATAACCTCCCCAGAAGTTTAAAAAGTTTTTAGCATCATTAATTTTATTCCGAAGTGAATTGAAATTGCTGGAGTCATTGATGTATATCTAATATTTGATAATCTTGAGAAATACTTCCATTCAAATAACCAGAGTAATGTGAGGAGGAAAGCCATAATTTGTCCACTAATAGAGAAAAGTTATGTGAACTAAGCGATTGTAGAGAGACAAGAAGACGTCAGATAGAACTATGGCAATGCAGTCATATACAGTAATACAGGGGTCGGCAAATAGTGGCCCACGGGCCAATTTTGGCCGCCATTTATTTTGTCTGGCCCACGAAACGACATTAATTTGATTTTTTTTCTTAAGCCCCATATTTTCAAAAAAAAAAAAGGCATTAAGCAATCCTATTAATTTCGAACATTTATTGAGGAATATAGTCATAATTCCAGTCACTTGGCCCCCTCCCTGTGATTTTAATATTGCAAAGTGCAAGAGCCTTCCACTTGCTAGATCAGATTGGAATAACTCCAGCTTCCTTGTAATTGAATCCTTCTTCTCGATCATGTCTACAATGGTTTTCCCTCTCCCTTGTAGTTGCAGGTTTAGCACAGAAGCGCTCCTTTACTTAACCAGTGCACGTCATTGTGAAGTAGCTTATCTTTGTAGCAGGCCACTGACTCAGCAACAAGTTGGCGAAATAGACGGTGCTCTGTGTTTGATGCACCCGGACTATGACTCTCATCACTTTATCCATGATATTAATCAGCACGCCACTGAGTCTGGCACACAGGATACTCTGGTGAATTAGGCAATGTAGTGCGTGCATTCTCTTCAATTGGGCCATCAGACCTCTGTGACAACCAACTATGGCCCGCGATGTCATTGTCTGAAAAAAAAATTGGCCCGCTTACAAACGTAATTGCCGACCCCTGCAGTAATATATGTTCTCAACATATTCTGATCATTTGAAGCTACGACTATCAATGTACAATAATGGATATTAGGAATAAATGGCCGAGGCAAATACGGCTTAGGTAGAAATTGCCCATGGAGAAATGGCCCAAGATCGATAATGTAAATGAGGACGCAAGGAATAAATGGCCCAAATAAATGTTTGATCCGTGTAATAACAACAGGGAAATCATTTATCGATAATAACAAAAGTAAAGTTATTTTTGCCATATTTTACTCACAATTTATATTATAAATAGAGCGTATTCCACTCAAAATCCTGTCTACCTATATATTTAGGCCTTATTGACCATGAGTCACCATTTTCCTTTTCTATCTTGGGTCATTTCTTCCTAGGCCGTATTTTCCTGGGTCATTTTTTTGGTCACCACAATAATGACTAATGTGATATTTAGTAGGGTGCATTTTGAAGAAACATAATTGTCCTCCTCGCAGGAGATAAGGTTAATCCTCAACAATAATAATAATAAATAGAAAAGTTATTGTTTAATAATCAGAAAGGTTGTCTATTCTTTAAATATGTATAGTAATAGTAATAATAATAAAGATTATAATAATAATAATAATTGTGTGTTAGATCTATAAATTAAAACATTCATCCTCTTGGACTTTAGAAGAGTAGATCTTCATCATGATCGTCCTCAAATATGTTTCCGCCCCCTTCCCCATGTTCATCCAGGCCCTTGGCGAGGCGTTCCTTCCTTCGCTCAGCCTCAAAAGCCTCCTTGGCCTTTCGAATCTTCTTTTTCTTATCCTGAACCTTCTTGAGACGGAAGAACTCCTCTCGCTCGAGCTCGTCCAGCTCAGAGACGATGTAAATGAGCGTCCGCTCGATCTTGGGGATGATGACGTACTCAATGGCGTTCACGCGGCGGTTCGTGATCTTAATGACCTCATCCAGGGTGATGAAGGAGGTTTGTAGGGAGGCGAGCTCAACGAGGAGGCTCACGGACTTCTGGTAGTTCTTTTTGAGCTTGCTGAGCTGCTGGCCGCCTCGGGCAAGGCCTGCGAGCTCATAGGAGTCGCCTCCGTCCGTGTAGGACTCAAACACGGGGAGGTTCACTCCCGCAACGTTGTCCTTGCGAGTTCGAACCTTGATTTGAGCCTTGTTCACGTTCTGGAGAACGGCGTGGCTAAAGTCACCACTGGCAAACTTGGCTGAAAGAAAAAATGTATATATTCATAAATAGGTTCTGAATCTAAAGCGAACCTCTGAACAGGTTCAGAATGCTAAAAATTGTTAAGAAGTGTTTGTCCAAACTGACCTTTAAAAAAATGGTTCGAAGACAAAACTACGAACTAGTACATGTTCTTATAGTTTCGAAAATGAATTGAAAAGTATATAATTTGAACGAAATACAGGGTTGGGACACTGGTTCAAAACCAAAATTTGGATAATGGATTGAATCCAGGCAATAATTCAAGGTTAGGAAGAAATTATTTCCGCTCAACTCTTTCAATAGGTAAAACGAATCGTTAATTGTCAATTGAGTCTTTTAGAGATAATAAAATGATGAAATGCGATAAAATAAGCTGAAGTCAAACTTTCCATCATTTATTACTGAATTTGGAAAAGCTGTCGTTCACTTTACTTATCACCAAAAGCGAGGAAGTACAAACAACTTACCATGACTTACCATCTCCTTTCATGTTTTGAAATTTTGTATGATTTATCAAAAAAAAAAATGAAAATAAAAGGTATCCTTATAGCAAGTTGAAAGAAAATTTGTCGCAAAAACCATTGATAATAAGTAAAAATAGATATTTTAACAATCAACAGAATTTAAACAATATGAAAAAATAGTAAATACTTGCTAAATTAGATTATATCAATTAAGTTTATTAATAAAAATAGATGCAATAATAAAAAATATATATAAAGCTACAAGGACCCCGTATTCAATTATCCATAGATATTAAAACATTCTACGGAATGGAAGGCATATTTTCTTTATAATAGTAAATAAATTATTAAATCTAGAACTACCAAGTTCCAAGTATTTTTGACATTTTTACAAATAAAAACTGAGATTTCTGGGCTCACAGATATGGCCAAACTCTGATTTTTCGTGAAGTTGTTTAATTGTATGTTAAATTTGACATACTAAACTTTTGCATTTGTAGCTTAATTGGTAACCATGATATATATATATATAAAACACCCATTAACTAGGGATAGCTGGAATAAACGCTTGGATTTTATATAAAGACACTATCAAAAAGAAAATCACTCGTTGTAAATTTTTGCAAGACTTAGCCATGGAAATGTGTGGAACTAATAATTTGGAAAATTCAAATTCGCCAAGAAATACAGTATCAAAGAAACGCAGTCATTTGCCAAATTGTAACAATAAAACTTTCAATAAATGTACTGTATGTGAATGCTCTGTTTGTGGAAAATGTAGTAAAGTTACTGAAAAAAATTACCAAATACATATGTCAAAAACGTTTAGATGAAAAATAATATATATGTGAATTTAATGTTATTAATATTTGGCATGTATATATAAGCTTATGAATTAAAACTATTAAATTTATTATATGGGTTATTAATGACTCCTAATGGATGCTCAAGGGGGGGGGGGGGGGGGGTCAACTGTCTGGTAGTTCTAGTGTTTAATTATCTGCTATCTATAGACTTTATTAATTAATAATAGATGAATATAAACAAAACAGAGCTACAAAGAATTGAAGTCATTTTTATTTATAATAGTACATAAATTATTAAATTATCATTGTTCAATCGAGCTTATTAACAAATAATTATAGTAGGATATAAACACAACAGAGCTATTTAAAAAATGACAACTACACATTTTAATTCGTTTTTATTAATAAACATAGATGGTATTCGAATAAATGCATCAGGGGCGATAAGGACCTGCCTTTTCCACTTTACTCCTGTATTTACCTTCAGCCAGCGAGAATGAAGCCTCCTTCATGACCTCTCCCATGGTCTGCTTGGTATCCACGATTTTCTTAAGAATGGATCGAAATCTCATTTGTAGGGCATCCGCCTTCTTCTTAAGGAGGCTGTGACCCTTCTGAGCTCCCTTGAGGCGACCCTTCATGAGGGTTTGAGCCCCTCGGGATGGGAAAACGTTGATGCGATCGTTCCCTGACATCTCTCTTCACAAATAGGATGATGATGATGATAGGAATAAAATACTCCCTTGTATATACTAAAAAAGAAAAAGGGTCTCTCAGGCTTATTGTTATTGATCATATGACGTTGACTTCTCTCCATATTATTCTTCTCTGCCTATCTGCCTCTGTTTTTAGTAAGAAAAGATAAGCTAAGGGAGTAGAAAAGAGACAAAACAAAGATGAATATAAGCCACTGACGTCATCTTGAACATTGTAAGGCCCACAGTTCTATATAATGGAAGACATTAACTAAGTTTTACTGTATTAATGTCCTATTTTATTAGTAGTGTAGCTATACATTTGTAATCCTGTTCCATCACTACATAAACACTGCTACTGTGTTACAATCAGGGTTGTGGATTGAACGGAAAAACGAACGCCTGAACGAAATATAAATGACAGACGAACGGAAAATAATTTTGTTGGCGTTTGTCCGTTCAATTGATATTATTTTCAAAAGTGTGGACGTGTTTTTTATCAAAGGAGTTCATTCAATGTTTCCTTTGTCATTTCAGAAAAGAATGAGGACTTTTTTATTAGAAAAGAAATGTAATTTGAAATTACTGTTAGTCATTCTGGGATAAAGGTGAGGACGTTTTATCTTTACCATGGAATTTTTTCAAATTTACAATAGGAAATCATTAATATTTTTCCACGAACGCTTGAACGGAGAAATTTTCAAATCAAACGGGCGAACGCTAAGGTTGCGAACGTCTACAAGCCTGGTTACATTTAATGTAAATCTACACTATTAATAAAAGATGACATTAAAACAATAACTTCGTTATTGCCAAGGTAGTTAAAAGTATTTGCCTATTATTTTACATTTTAAAAAGGCATAAAAAGTTGTATTTGTTTAACTCTGTTCTTACAAAGTTAAATCAATTTAATTACTTATTTTAAAACTAACAGAACTGGTTAGTTATTAGCGGTTTGTTTTTTATTCATTATAATGTGTCATCTCAGGCATCCTGGAACAACAATATCACAAAAATTTGCTGAATCAAATTAAATATAATAAAAAGAATTAATAATTTTAGGATACAACAGATAGGCTTCATATATAGCCTATCACTTCATTGATAAAACCAAGGTAAGTTAAAAGTGGATAAAACGAAAGATTATTTGGCTGTCAATAGTTGGTCACAACCAAGAGTGATAAAGGTCACACCTGGTACATTCTTATGAAAAAATAGCTGATATATTGTTCCATTCGATGGTAAGGAATCAGGTGGAGAAGTTTAATGAGGCAGTTTGAGAGGGCAAAAAAATCCTCAGATAGGCAAATCCATTTAAAAAGAAATGTTTCAATAAGTGCTTATAGAACATGGATTGGACAATGCTTTCGATGTATCAATGACAATGGAGCATAGAGATATAAAGCGCTTATTCCCTTCAATAGCAGAGAAGTACATCGTTCAGCTGTATTCTGTGCCCAAAATAACAAAGTAATTTATACTACGTCATCGTAAGCTGATCATAAGATATAGAAAGATTTGTATATTTTGGACACAAAACCAAGGAATACTATAAACTAGCTTCTAGTATTCCTTGACAAAAACGTATTCCTCTGAAGAATCCAATAAACCCTCTATGCAATGGAGTTTTAAAAAGAGTACTTGAGCTTTATTTCAAGATAATGGTGACGTCACTGGATATGATTGTACCTATTTCATACATTCCCTCCTTACAACTTGTTGTAATAGCCTACTTGCTCTCTCTCTTTTTGTAGAAAAGATCTGTCAACTGGATCCTATTCAACCATTTCTCACACTCTCTTTAAAAAGACCCAACTTTTATGTAGAAGATAGGCAGTAATTTCGGCCTCGAAAAGTCTCGATCACTTTGTGTCCAGGAAAAATATGCTAAATAATATAATTATGAATAGTTCATGATATATATATATAATTTTATTTAATATAATTATAAGGGTATAGTGAAGCATTTACGTCGTTATTCTTTTTCTCGTGGAAAATACTTCACTACAAAAAAGCTTCGCGACAAAAATACCCAGAAAAAAAGGAGAACGAGGAAATTAACTGACTATAAAAGAGCAAGCAAGGTAAATACCGACAAAAAAGCGGCTATAAAAAGGTCGTCGACGAATATATGCGTGATGAAATTACAGTAAACAATTATAAGCTATATATATTATAATTATACACATTTTTAATTATAAATAATACTAAATGTAATTATGAATGTATGCAATTATTTTTTATCATTATGAAATATATATACAAATGTTAAAAGAATCGGAACAACTTGTAGTGTTATTACAATATCAGTGACGGTGTCTGGACAATTCATTGTTTGTCTATTCGTTAAATAAACATTCAAATGATCCCAATCTTGTTTTGTAAACATAAAGGAAATAGAATTATATTTTTTGATAACAATCCCTCAAAATCTTTAAACGTCATCTTTTCGTTTTTGTAAGCTTCAGTTTAAGGATTCACTGGTTTAATAAGAGTGAAAAAAGTAAGAAAATAACAAGAGAGAGGTCTCCTCTTTGTGATGCAAATAGTATTTAATAAGCAACTTTCATGTAAAGGTATGATTGGTCCTTAATAATTTATTTAAATCAAGAAATTCTTTGGGTGATAATTATCCAGGAATCGTGAGTGACAATTATTTATAAAGGCGTATTCAGAGTGCCAAGGTCACGTCATATTGGGCTTTCCAAGTATATTGTATATTGGGGGAAATACAATTATTTTATATTGTTGTTTTTCCCCAACAATGGAGAACACACAGAAACTCCGAGTTTCAGCGCTACCAGTCATGACTTCGACACTATTAGTGCTCTAGTTGTACAAGCGTGGGAATCCACTAGGAAATTACCATCTTTCTCATGAGCTTTGAATAACAGAATCACTTAGAATTCCTCGAGTAATTTGATTTGGAGCATCGCATTTGTCCTAACTCACCTGTTATCATATTGGTATACACCGACCTGAGATAGAAAGCGAAAAAACAGCCTTCGATTTAGGAACATGGCAAAATCGCTACGACACAAGGAATTATAGTCACAAACCCTTTATATTTTCAACATTGCTTTACTTTTTAATAATAATTTTATCCATTTATAAAGTCCAAACGTTTTATTTGAAATACCTAACTGTACATTTATCTATAAAAATAATAAGAAACTGCATGTAACCTTACACCTCCTTTTCTGTTTAGTCGTAGTGAGAACACTAATTCCTTTGGCGATATATAAGTCTTAATCATAGTAACTCATTTTATTCATGATAATAGAGCACACATCATGAGAAGAAGAAAAGAAAAACAATGAATCCGGGATTACTATATTTACATACATCATTTTATGCTTGTAATGCAATTAAATACACAACTTCCGTGATTACACCAGTTTCAGGAGTGAGTCAATAGCGTAACACTCTTGACGAACCCCTTTCCCAGTATACGAAAGTCCTCCAACATAGCCTCAGGGTTTGCCTCCAATTCAGAGTCCTTACGCCGCTTCCCATGGGGTTTCATCATGGAAGAAGAGGTCTTGCTTAGAGCCTCAGCGTTGAATTTGACGCCAATGCTTCCAGGCTTACTCTTGGAGCTGTAGAAGCGAGCAAACTCACCATAGGAGGCTCGGAGCGTCTCCAAATATATCCCAAGGGATCGAAATCTAGAATGGGAAGTGGGTAGGAGGAATCTTTTTTGCGCTTTTTTCCCTTATTGGAGGCGGTATGCAGAGGAGGAGGAGGGGCCTCTTCTTTGGGAAGGAGGAGATGTATAAGAGCGTCCAAGGACTTATCCTGGAATTTATCTAGGTGGATCTCAAAGGATGAAAGGTTCACAAGTCCTCCTCCCTTGGGAGAAAGAAAGGAGTACAGGCTTTGCCTTGCACAGTTAACGAGGCGAGTCAAGTCCTTGGGGCCAATGGCTGATGTGTGTTGGGAATGCGGATCATCGAAGATGGTGAGGGAGGCTAGGGGTGGAAGGCGAGCTCTCTCCAGAGTAAAACTCTTGTCAAACACCGCCCGCCTCTCTTGAGAAAGGCAGTTCTCAAAGTTAAGAATGAGAGGCGTCTCCTTAAAGTCTGTGAACGAGAGGAAGTCCAGGAAGCGTAGAAAGGCGGACTCCACTGAGGCGGGTGCTGAGGGAAGAAGGGGATTGAGAAATACATGAGCAAGGATAATGTCCAAGGATACCTCCGGAATGACGCCATCCAGAAAGCGACTGGATATCCATTGCCGCACTGCCCAACAACTCCCCGACCAAGAGGGGAAGCGAAGGCTTAAATGATAAAAGAATTCGTAAATAGATCCGGAGGCCTCATTACTCTCTCCTCCCTTCTTGACCGGCTCCTCAACGCCGATCCGCCAATTGAATCCCTTGTACAGAAGGACGAGCTCTCCGTTCTTTATCCAACTACTCAAGTTTAGATTCTTGGAGAACTTTCTTTGTAGATCGATCAAGTAGGCAAGGCGTAGCTTGGAAAATAGTTCCGGGCTAAGGTATTTTTTTGTTGTGATGTCGAGTCGTATGGGAAGAGACTCCAGAAGTGTGGGATGGGGCTGCTCAGAGGACTGCAGGTCAAATAGAAGGGCATTCTCTTTGAGTCATTCACAAGGGATCCCTGACTGGAAGGGGTTTTGGGGGTTCTATAGCGCTCAAGGTCCCCGCCGTAGTGTAGCGACGAGGAATGCAGCGGACTTTTCGGATGGGGAGAGAGTCTGTGGAGGCTTCATCTTGGAGGAGGCGTACAAGGGAGGAATATGCGGCACGGACGACTTTAAGGGCTTCGTTTCCTTGGAATGTCATGGGCACGAAGGGTGAGAGGTTGTAAAATGATCCAGAGAGGGCTATGGAGTCGAAGTGAATGGACTTGAGATGCTGGATGATGGCTAATGCTAAATAGGAGGGCCCCGAACGATTCTCTATCTCAATGGTCTCCTTGATGGTCCCATCCAAAAAGCGTCGTATCTTACACTCCGAACCCCAGAAATCCCTAAAAGACTTGGACTCTTCCTTGAGCTCAGCGTAGGGACCCATAATGATGTTATTGCTTTTGCGAGCGTTGTCCTCAGTGCAGAGAGCGAACCCCAGGAATACCTCTTTGTCCGAACTCCAATGCTCGAAGCAATGAGATGCTATGTCCTTAAGTCCTCTCTGTAATATCTCCAAAATACGTTCCTTCTCCTTAGAGGGATCCTTAGATGAAATGGATAGGCGAATGAGGGTATCACAACCCAGAATGGAGGATAAATGACCCACGGAAACGCGCTTCTTAGCTTCATTTTCCTCCATAACGACCGAAGTGTAATATACAGATTTCAGCACGTGTGTTTACAAAAATGTGTTTTTAAAATGTGAGATCATATATTATATATTGATGAGAATATTATTAATATTGTACAAACAATCGACTAAACCTTCAATGTACAATTGGAGTAAATTGTAACAATAAGAACTTTGTAATATTATCTCCCCCAAGCAGTCTCCTGGTGACGTCACACCTCATTATGAAATAAGTAATTAAGACAAAATTATTCTAAACCAATATTTCTGAACTTTTTCATTTAAATTCTTGATACCTTCTATTTTTGCATACACTATTCTACAAACATATTAGCGGCATAGTCTTCAAAGCATAGTAAATAACATTAATATAACTTAAAAATAGTTAAACCATTCCTTTCCTTATGTATCATATATGTACATAATTATTACAAAATATGCCCAATAACACTAACAAAGAAAACTTAATTATCTTTTGTTCCAATTCAGACCCAAAATAAATTTATAATTCATACTTGTCAAATTGCTGAGTAATTCTGATAATTTTCATGCAAATGACGTAGGCCCCCTCTGATTGGACGCCAAGGCTGAGGCCTATATGCATCCCCTTTGTGTGATTGGCCCAATTCAGGTCACTCAACCTTCTTTGTTGAGAATATTATTTTATTTTCTTTTTTCAGTAGAATCATCACAATATTACCGAAGACATTAACTGTCACGTCGTTGAACAAAGGTCGCCTTGCATGCCGTGAGTCTTTCTTCAATCACCCTGGCTCGATAAGAAGTCTCTTTGGTGAGTAATAATAATCTTACTAGAGCTAAGACCTTTTGGGGAGGACACAACTATTTATATTATTCCTGGTGTCTTTGTTTTAAAAGTT
This sequence comes from Caligus rogercresseyi, assembly GCA_013387185.1. Lineage (NCBI taxonomy): Eukaryota > Metazoa > Arthropoda > Copepoda > Siphonostomatoida > Caligidae > Caligus > Caligus rogercresseyi. The sequence goes on along the minus strand of CP045907.1, from coordinate 3,993,441 downwards.
GTGTTTATTTGTGTTTTATAGTACCTTTATAGTCCCTATTGGACTTATTTCAACATGGATTCATCCTCCAAGTCCCGTGAAGAGATCCTTAAGGAGACCCTGAGCAAAGCCGTGAGTTCCTCCGTTCCGGAGTCCTCAACATCGTCAGTCATATCCGGAGATCCCCTGGACTTTAAAGTCATATACAACAAGAAGAAGCATGATATTCGCTTCGGCTCGGACAACACCGTAGGTGAGCTGAAGGCCCACCTCCAGTCCATCATTCAGATCCCTCCAGCCATGATGAAGCTCATGATCAAGGGGCTAGCCAAGGATGAAATGAGTCTCAAGTCCTTGGGATTGAGCAAGGGCTCTAAGGTCATGGTCATCGGATCCTCCCTGGACGACGTCATGGCAGTATCAGGACAACGAGCAGCAGCAGCAGCGGTTCCGGGAAAGGAAGCAAGGAAGAAGAGGAAGAAGAAAGCGAGAAAAGCTATCCAAGGCAAAAATCCACAGCAAGATCCTGGACAAGGGTATCCCTGAAGATGCCATGCCGGGCATACGCAACGCCAAGGACCCCTACCCTCCGTGCCCCTCTCGGGAATGCTCAACAAATACGGGGGAAAGGTTCGCCTCACCTTCAAAACCGAGCTGGACCAACTATGGATCGGAACCAAGGAGCGAACAGAGAAGCTTCCCATGATGACCATTCGAAACGTCATATCCGAGGCCATCAGTGGCCATGAGGAGTATCACATCCTCGCCCTACAACTAGGAGCAACGGAGGCCTCACGCTACTGGATCTACTGGGTGCCTGCACAATACGTGGATGCCATCAAAGACTACATCCTTGGAAAATGGCAACTCTATTAAAAATGAAAGCTCTTAAATAGATGATGTGTGATTGTGTTAAATAATTATATATATTTATAATAATAAAATTATTAATAATACTCCACAATGCACTGTGATATACGATAAATAATTATGTTAATAGAAAAAATCTACGTCCAAATAAAGTCATTAAAAAACTTGTAAAAATATGTGTGTGTAAATATATTTTAAACTTTTTAGTAGATAAATTACAACAACTTATGTTATTAGCGTGTATTTGTGTGTGTGTGTGGGAATATATATGCTTGAGAAGGGGTGATCAGTGGGAAGGGGGCATTCCTATATATTCAAATATATATATTTCTTATATACATATACATAGCAGCAAAAATACTCTTCCTAGCCTGCCTTTTCCACATAGTCGTCCACTACCTCATATCACACTTTAAATAATATTATTCTAGTAAAAACATGGGGCCAACAAACGGGAGATATAATAGGGGGGGGGGGGGGGGATACGACACTTTGCTTAATATATATATAAGAAAGAAGTATAAATAATAATAATACATTTCTTATTGTGTTTTCTTTCTTTCAATAATATATAATGATTGTCAATGAAGAAGAAGAAGAATCTCATTTTTATATGTAAATATATTATTATTATTACGCCTTTCAAAAGGACATTTTGAAAGAACAGTAATTTCAGCATTTATATATATCTTCATATATAATAAATATATATATCTTGAGTTTGCACACCAATAACTTAAATAATATAAATGAATATATTTATTATTATTATTATTTGCCTAGTTGTGTTTACACACATAAGCAAGTAAGTAATAAATTTTAGAGGCGGAGCACAAAATGGAAAAGTTGGGTGGGTGAGGACAATATATATCTCACACAATGATGATGATGGGTATCAAATAGCCAAGAAGAAGGAGGAAATGTATAATGTTTTTAATAATAATAATAAAAAAGAAAGAAAGAAAAGCCTATAACAAAGGGGGGAAATCGTCATATAATTCAAATCACCGGAGATTCCCTCCTTCATTATTCCATGTTGTCTTGTGAGGAGTCATCCCTTCCACAACGGTGAGGCGCTCTTCGTCCCCCCCAACGGGGCTCTCCACGGAAGCACTTCGCTTGGAGGCCCCGTTCTTGTTGGGGCGACCCCCTGCCTGCTGTTGCTGCTGCTGCCATTTGAGAGCGTTGATGTCCACAGAGGAGCCTCCTGCAATGGCCTTTAGGTCCAGGGTGGAGCCAGCGGCGCTTGTGACGACGGGGAGAGATATTTGTTGGCTGCTCCCTGCAGTGCTCCAAGTGGCGACGTTGCCGATGGCCTTCATGTCTATGGTGGTAGAAGTCTGCCCTGACCAGGACACGGGCTGGACGGTGGAACGGGCTGCAGCCACTGCAGGGGCCAGAGGCTGAGTTATGTTATTAATAAGAGCCTGTGCCGTGGAGTTAATGGAGCTGGCGGATACAATGACGGATGTTGTCGTTGCGGATGCCACGGGATCATCTGCGTCCTCTCCGTCTTCTTCGCCCCAGCGACTCAGCTCACTCTTTACGGCCTCTGGGGGAGGACCGGCACTCACCACGGTCGTGTTTGAGGCTGCTGCTGCTGTAAAGCCGTTGCGGCGTTGGCTGCAGCGGTTTCTTCGGGGTTCCCTGCAGCCATGCGGCTGCCCTCGACCCTTTCTTGATGGACCCGTGTACGGCGATGACGCTTTAGATCCGAACTTGTTTGGAAGCCCTTGTTGCACAAGTCACAGAAATGCGGTCGCTCGCCTAAAGGAACGGAAAAGGGTAGATTGAGTACATCAAATTTAGAATGTTTTTTTTTTAAAGGAAGACATGTATTCTCATAACCAAGTTATGTGGCAATACAATATTAAGAACCAATGAGTAGGAAAATATTATATCAATTCAGACTTACGAATATAAGTTAATAACACAATATGACATTAATACTTGATTAACCCTGAAAAACCAAGAGTTGAAAACAATACAACATCATTTAAAAAAGGGCAAAAAATACTTTTTCTTCCTAAACCAAATAAATTAAATGATTATGAATCTATTTTTAATTCGAACATCAACTTTTGATTAGAAATGCATATCTCACAATATAACTACAGTCCTTATTTTATATGAAAAAATGTTATTTTATAGCAGAGGCTCTGACAGGGTTAAAGAAGAAAAGTAGTCTCAAAGGCAAGGGGTTGTGAAAAATATATATACTCTCATGTCTACTATTTAATGTCAAATACTTTACCCAACATTTATCAGAAATATATATATATATATATCTATGCTAGAAACAGGAATACACAGTGCACTTGGTTCGTCTCAAGCAATGTAAAGAAGCACATCATTCTATAATTATTTTTTTTACTGGTCTGGTCAAATATATTAATAGAAAAGTGTCATGAAAAAGTGAGGACGATGATTTTATGGTATGTTGATTTGCGGTTATGACGACATCATGGGATGGTGGTTTGAGTATTCTGCTTTTATGTATCTTCTGATGTTATTCCTATTGTGTGGCAACTTGCCAATTTTTTTATTCCTCACCTGTATGCGTGTAGAGATGCTTCCGTAGATGTGTGCTCTCCTTGAACCTCTTTCCGCACATGGTACAGGGGTATCTCCGATCCCCGCAGTGGACCCTCAGGATATGAGCCTTGACGTCCGAGTTCCGCGTAAATAGCTTCAGACACACCCGACAGGCATGCTTGTCCCCAATGTGCATGTTGTCAATCTCTGGATTATCGTAGTGCTCCTGGAACTGATGGGCCTGAAGCATGACGCGGCCCTTGATGGTTTTGTTGCAGTTCTCGCAGGAGTAAGGCGTGTTGATGTCTTCGTCATCCGGGGCACAGGGTAAGTCGTCCACGCTCTCGGCGAGGATGGCGTTCTCCTTGCCGTTGCGCTTCTTACCCCGCTTTTGCTCACGAGGCCTCCCACCACAGACGAGGGAGGAGCACCCTGGATCACGGCACTGCTCGTCGTTGTGTTCACGGGAGCGGCTATCACAGCTGAAGTCGCATACACGACCTGACCGTTCTCTGTTGTATACATGGTACCTGAAAGTGCAATGGAGTGTAAGGTCTAGTTGTTCTGCGTTTAGTGCTTGAGGGTGTGGACTTACCTCCAGAGGTTTCCGTAAAGATGGTTTCGTTCATGATGGTGGCCAGGGGATCATCGGATGAGCCTTGCTGTCCCGTGACGGCGGCCACGGCAGAAGAAACCGGCACAGTGGTGAGGTGTTGACCATTGGGCATTTCCATTTTATAGGAGAGTCCCGTGGTGGGGTCGATTTGAATGTAGGAGACGGATTCTGGTTTGACGGGCTGATTGGGTAGTGCGGAGGGTGAGATGCCGTTGACGAGTGGCACGGGTGTTTGAGGGAGCTGAATGGGGAGTGCTCCCGGGGAGACCTTGTGGTGGTGGAGGGTGCCATGGTTGGAGGCCAGTGTGAGCGTCTGTCCCAGGCGGGGTATCTTGGCGGGCGAGGCCGAGGAGGCACTCAGGAGGACGTGTTGTTGGTGCTGGTGCTGTGAGTGGGGGAGGGAGCTGGGGCTGAGGTGCTGAAGGCCGCCTGCGGATGGATGATGTGAGGCGGCGTTGAAGAGTGCGGCGGCGCTGACGACTTTCTCCGCATGTAGACTGAGTGCAGGTGCGGAGAACGTCGTGGGCTTCTCATTGGTGCTCTCGGCCTCGATGGAGGCGTTGATGTTGAGTGCGTAGACGAGCTTCATGAGGCTGTAGAAGTGATCCTCCTTGGAGACCACGGTCCCCGTGTACACAAAGTGAATCAGCGCCTGGACGAGGCAGGACTTGACCTCCGGGAGAATGATGGAGATCTCGTCCAGACCATAGTTGGGGCTCGTTTGAAAGAGGAGCTTGAGGAAGGGTGAGGCCACGGCGAGGAGCATTTGATGCGCCTTGACGACGCCGTCCTCGCAGTAGATGTTGAGGTCCACGTAGTCTTGACGGTCGCAGAGGATCTTGGCCTGGCTCAAGAGCTCCTGCTGGTAGCCACGGCGGATGAGCTTTTGGCCCGCGCAGAGGCGAGGACCGCTTTGCTGCTGCTGCTGGGCAGCGGCAGCCTGTTGCTGAGCCTGCTGCTGGGCGGCTTCCTCTTGGGCCGAGGCCATGGCGGCCGCCGCGGCTACTGTGTGGAGGTCCGGCATGGACATCATCCCACCGCTGCTGCTCATGGCCAAATATCTGTCAGTGAGTGCGGCGCAGGACTTCCTTTGCTTGGAACTTCTCCGGGCAGACGCGTCCAAGGAGCACGCACTTTCTTCCCCTTCCTAAGAGCTCGTTGAGCAAAAGCGGATCCAGGAAGGAGAAAAGAAGTGTAGAAGTGTAGAAGGAGAAGGAGGAGGAAGAGGAGGAGGAGGAAGAGTAAGAGGGCTTCCACATACACAAGACAAGAAGAAGGCAAGGAGGAGAGTTGTAGACGTAGATAGATAGATAGTGAGTTAGTGATGATCCTAGCTCAGTATTGCGAAGGAGACAGTCTCCTCTAGATGATGAAGTTGTAGCTGGAGTAGCAGGACTTACACAGGATGAGAAGGAAAAAGCGACGCGTTGACGCTCAAGACACACAAGCACAAACACACAAAGACACGCTCTGTCCAATCTAAAAACACGACGACTCCTGCTACTACTATTGCTTCTACTGCTGCTAACCCCAAGGATGAAGGGAAAAAACACAGGCTATGTGAAGTCGCCCCCCCTTTTCTCTGCTACTCTTCCTTCTTCAGGAAGAAGTGAAATGCTTTTATTTTCTCTTTTCCTATCATGGCCTCCGCTCACGCCGCCAAAGCATGCCAGGCACGCCTTCAATTTACTATCTACGTTCCCCCCCCCCCCTCTCTCTCCTTCTTCTTATACAGTCAACGCCTCACCTTAACGCTTCTTCTACCTTCTTATTCACGATGGAAAACTCTCTCTCTTTTCATCCTCTCTCTACCTCTCTCTCTCTCTCTCTCTCTTCATCATTTATTCCTTCGTCTAAAAAGAGAAAATCTTTACATTTTCATTACTCTACATCAAGAACATGTTCCATTTGAGATACTATATTTTTATTTTGATGGATAACGGACGAACTAAGAATAATTATTTTTATATGTATATATATGTAGTTATCAAGATGTGTCCCACACATGTATTTTTCTTCTTCTTTTATCATGGCCAATGAGAGAAGAGGATGTGAAGGTGGGGGGGGGGGACGCCATATTGGATTCATCATGGCTACCAGATGAATTGATGCACCTCTCTCTTTAGGAGGAAGACCTTCACTGAGGGGAGAAGAGTTATTCATATACAATAATAATAGTCATGTACCTACTATTATTTTGACGCTTCAGTCTTTCTTACGCTTTTACTGCTACATCCTCCTTCCTTACGACGGAGAGGGAGCTCTGCGTGTTTTTCTCCGCAATACGAAGGTCTGCATAAATTGTAAAAATAATAGTAAAAACGCTGGTCGTGGTGCAAACTCAAGTCACGTCCTCTTTTACAGCGGGCCCTTGTCCGTTAAACACATTATTTCTACGAGGGAGAGGATCTCTCCTACCCTCCTTGTTAGTAGTGGTAAAAAGAAAAGTTTCACCATGCAGCCTGTTTCTTCTTATTATTTTTGAATGTCCGCTAACTGACGGAAAATGGCGTCCTTTTTTTGAAAGTAAATTTCTTTTTCCTCTTTGTCTTCAGCTTTTTTACTAGCCCTCCAAGGTTTACTACCTTCACATCAGAAGAAGTCGTCGTTTTCAAGTACTAAGGGGGGATGAGTTGGAATACACACTGACAGATTAGTCATTTGTGTATGTGAAAGAAGGGAAAAGAGAAGGGAAATTATTATTATTATGATCAAAATGATGACCTCCTTTTTTTCACTAAAAAATATATGAATTTCTACAGAGTTTTCACTTGAATATGAATAAGAAATCCTCTGCTTAGTGAGAAATATGATACGGGAGGGATACAAAGAGCGGTGGGGGCAAGAGTTGGCTTTGTAAAGAGCTGACGGGATCTCTCTCGCTCTGCGGGAGAGGGGAATCTCCCCTTACGAAAAGCCTATGCACAACAGAATCTGCAAACTCTAAAAGAAATAAAATACATATGCATGAAAGGTTGCGTTAGAATGGAACTTCATCCTTTCCGAGGATTTTTAAAACATATATAGATGGAACGTAAACAAAGTCCTACCACGTGACCCTCTTTTTGTACATCAGCATCATCATAACAATAGTGACTCTGAAATAGTGATTGAAAGTCATATTTCTCAATCTAAAGAGGTTTTTTTTGGTGTTCCGGAATGAGTGCTGGGAACTGGTGTTTAATCGAGAGTGATCCAGGGGTCTTTACTGAGTTGATCCATAAGTTTGGAACAAAGGGAGTTCAGGTTGAGGAGCTATGGAGCCTGGATAAGGAGCAATTTGTGGATTTAAAGCCGGTGCATGGGCTCATCTTTCTCTTTAAGATGGTTTCGGACGATAACCCTTCGGGAACGGTTGTCATGGACTCCAGGGCAGATAAAATGTTTTTGCGAAGCAGGTAAATGGCCGGGCATTGTTGTGCCAGATATATATTATTAATAGCTTATTTATGTATTGGAGTGATAGTGTAGTAATCTTTTTGTCTTTGCAGGTGATCAATAACGCCTGTGCCACTCAGGCTATATTATCTGTGCTCCTGAACGTGGATCACCCCGAGCTGACCCTGGGATCTACACTCTCCGACTTCAAGGAGTTTGTCTCCTCCTTCGACTCCTCCATGAAGGGTCTTTCCCTCTCCAACTCCGAAGAGATCCGCTCAGTCCACAACTCCTTTGCCAAGCAGACGCTCTTTGAGTTCGACTCCAAGATGGCATCCAAGGATGATGACGTCTATCACTTTGTGAGCTACCTTCCCCTGAATGGGCGGCTCTATGAGCTGGACGGCCTTCGGGAGGGCCCCGTGGACCATGGGCCCGTGGAGCCTGACTCGGACTGGTTGGAGGTCGTGAAGCCCATCATTGAGGCGCGAATGGCCAAGTATCAGGCCGGGGAAATACACTTTAACCTCATGGCCATCGTGCAGGACAAACTCATGCATTTAGAAAAGGAAATGAGCCGTGTTCAGGTGCGTTGCGGGTGGTAGACAGGCTGTTGGGCTTTATCAACCTTTGCGTTCGTCCTCTCAATTTTTTAGCGTTCGTCTGTTTGTTGAAAAAAATACCAATGATTGAAATTGGATCATATTTGAAGTGCTTATATTTCTATATTACAGGGCTGTTTCAATACCCTGAATGTACTTCTGCCTAATATAAGTTGAAGAATTGACAAAATTGAGGCGAAATTAGTATTTAACCCTTGAAATAACACTGAATACCTGAGACCCGGCGTCGAGAGAATATCGTTCATAACAAGAGGCTATTGGATTTTAAAAGCTGAAAATTTATAGCTTTTTTGGCAATCGTCTAAATAATTAAACTGATTTTAGAGTGTCAAATCAATGGTTTATAAGAAATATATATATATATAATTTGAGCGCTGAAACTAAATCAGGATTTTATAAAGATAATCTTATTCCTTAGTAGTTTTTTTATTTTTTAAAATTTGCAAGTACCTCAATAACAGTAAATACTTTGCCAATGATAAGGCTTGATTTGATTAAGTGACGAGATATCGTATGCAATTTTCCATCATTTGGTTTTTCGAATCCTTCATATGCAATAATATAAGCTGAGTCTGTGAGACCCGATTGGTATTCTGCTACATTTTTAGCAAGTCCTTTTCCTTTAATTTCACTAAACTTAATTTTACCATGACTTTAAAAATTAAAATAACATATCATTCCTCTTGTAAAGTATGAAGATAACATAATGTATATTGAACGGACGAACGCCAACAAAAATAATTACGTGCGTCCGTTCTTTTGTAATCCGTTCAAGCGTTCGATTTTGAACAAGCGTTCGCAAACGGCGTTTGTTTTTCAGTTTAATCCACAATCCTGGTGGTAGACATGTAAATCCACTGATCAGCCCCACGCTAGTTCCAAGTAGATAGCAAGGTATTTTCGGTATTACAAAAGTAACATAAGAAAACCCAAAAATATTATTGTACTGTCTGGAGTCAAATTTAAAAAGTTATATGATAGGAACCAACCTGGTATTAGATTGGTGCTCAGCTACTTTTAGGCGACCCTGTTTGGCCCCGGCCATTCTACTTATATTAAATGCTCCAGTTTGACACAATGTTTTCACGGTCAGTTCCTGTATTCACAAAGTATGATACGTGTAATTACTCAATTCCTTATTTTCTTTTTTTACACCTACTACAAGAGCATTTCTTGCTGTCAAGGCCCTTAAGTATCTCATATTTAAAACTCACGTAGCGTTAAATATATTCCAGGAGTTTACAACCACACTATTACACTCCTTGAGCTCTCAAACTATTCATTGAAAATTTCGTCAAGATCTAATGAATCGTTCGGGAGATACAGGGAAACGAACGAACGGAATATTTTTTAATTTGTATATATATATATATATAATTTCAAATCTAATTATTAATTAATTTTATTTGTAACTGTAATGAATAAATTATAATAAAATGACACATCTAGAAAATTATTTAATTGTCATTTCTCCATCTGTTAATGTAATGAAAATATATAATTTAATATAAACCAATGGTGTTATACCTTCCTTTCATGCTATTCAATAACACATCATTCAATAAACTGTAACTCAATTATCCGTAAGCTGTTTAGCATACGTGTTTTTTACCCTTGCATAAAGGCAATCAAACTTGAATATTTTTTAATCATACGATGCCAACTGATGAAATTATTATATGCAAAGTAGTCTTATTTTGGCCTAAAAAGTATTGTTTTGTGAGGGTTTTCTAAAGAAAACATATTATTAATGAATGTTGACTGATAACGAGTTTTGAAAGCAATTATCCACTCTTGATAAACCCCATTATATTTCATTTTTTCCTCCTCATATTAGAAAGACGGGGGGAATCCTGCGGAGGAAGCCCGGATTCAACAGCTTATGAGCAACGAATCTGAGCGAAGAGCAAAATGGCATGTGGAAAACATTCGTCGCCGTCATAATTACATTCCATTCATCATCGAGCTCCTTAAGTCCCTGGCCAACAATGGCCAACTCCTTCCCCTTTATCAAAAGGCCAAGGAGAGGTCACTGGAACGAATCGCAAAGAAGGAGGCAAGCAGCGAACTCTGAGAGCCAATCAGAAGAAGCCTCAGTTAGGAATGATTCCTCATTGACTAGACAGTTCATTTTTAAATATTTCGCGCGGAAATTTTTTGTATTTGAGTAAAAAAAAAGAAGTAAAAATAATAATAATTTGTTATTGATTGTGATTAATTTGTGCGTCAGATAGATGTGCCCCACTGGAGACATTTTGGAGGGAGATACGAAGCAGAAGGATAAAGGTATTTATATATATCAAAAGAGGGGGGGTTACTATTCATTATTTGCATATAGGACAAGTTGATAAGTTACACTTGGCGTACATCAGGTACAGGACATAATTTAAAAAACGCATAATAGGTGGCTGGAATAATAAAGTGCCTAGGATCTCCATTAATTTGATTGGCTGCCGGTGGGATCCAGACTTGCTGCAGTTGCGAGGATCCGCTGTACGTCAATGTCTGAAGGATAGTTCTGTAAATAAAAGGGCAATATAAGAATGATCTGAAGTTTGTGGCCAGTCATTTACAAAGCAATGTATTTGAAACTATGTTAGACATATCCTTCAAACCTTTTTTATAAGCATTATAGCATCTAAATGAGTTGGTCGTGCAATTTTATGAGGGGTCGCATGTTGATATGAAAAGCATTGGACTTGTCAGTGTTCTATCTATAGCTGGTGGGTTCAACTTTATTTTAAAGCTGAGACATCATTTGTTTTCTTCTTATCTAACCTGAAGTAATTTCATATTCTCTGAGAAGTCATTCTTCAGTATGTTGTCTCGCACAAGGAGTAGCATGGATACGCAAATGTCCAGAAGGGTCTGTCGTCGAGAGGCGTCTGAGAGGACGGAGTCCCATATACGGAGGACGTCCGGAAGAGAAAATTCCTGGCTTAGCATGAGACTCAGCCATCTGAAAAGCAGATACAAGTGAGGAAAAGGGAAATATGTATGATTTTAAGCTTAAAAAATATCTCTACATCACATAAGTATTAAGTTTTTCTACTTTTGATAGAAAATATTTTATCATTGATTTGAATAAAGCATGTTTTTCCTTATTTTGATAATGTTTTTATTTAAAAAATATATCTGAATCACATAAAAAATTACGTTTTCCACCTTTGTTTAACAGAAAACATCAATAATATGAATAAAGTATTTTTTCCTTATTTTTAATGACGTTTTTTCTTTTAAAATAATTATTCTTATTTATTTCGTATCCTTCCATTCGAGAATATTTATAAAATCCTCTTAACCCTTAGATGCATAAGTGGGTCAAAAATGACCCGGTGAGGTTGTTTTCTCGAAATATCTTCGTAATGAAAAATTGTTCTTATTTCATATTCCAGGTATTCCTCAAAAAACATGTTTTTGATATAATGCCATTTACATTTTTAATTTACCTTTTATACATTTTAAGAAATTGTAGTTTTTGTATTATAGGTAGTTTGTCTGAACTGCATACAGTGATGAGACAAGACACATTTTTATATTGCTGTTCTGGGTAATTTTCTTTTTCAAAAATGTTAAAAAGTAAAAAATAAAGATATTTCAAACATGAAATCATTCTCGTGTGGTCCTAAATATAATACTAAATATTATACAAGTGATTATTCTTAACCAAAATGACTAAAAGGGTATAAAAACACATTGATTCTAACATGGGTCATTTTTGACCCACTTATGGAAGAGTGTAGGTTCCAGTCACTCATGCATCTAAGGGCTAAATGGATGATGTTCAAAAAAATGATTTATTTTTTTCTGCGTTCCTTTGAGGATTTAAAAAAAAATTCTCTTCATTTAAAAAAATAATATGACAAATTTGCTTTCAAAGAGACAAGAAAGCTTCAAAAACATATCATACAATTGATTATTTGGCGAACAATAAAAAGTTGATGGTATTTTTTGAAATTTCTTTTTTTCGCGTAAAATTTTATATTTTTAATCTTATTATATTTTTTGGATGGGAGCTTCATTGCATTTGATTCTCTCTTTCTACTTAACAAGGGTAAACATAAAAAAGGAATGTCCTCAGATATACAGTCAAATCAATCAATAGCAGCTAGTAAAGAGAGCCCAAAAACGTGACTTTGTGATACGGGGAAGATTTGATGGGTCACTATGAACGAGTGACCGAAAACCATAGGGATATAAAGATATAGAGAGCTTATTACCTTCAATAGCAGAGGAACAAAGTCGTTCAGCTGTCGCCATTGCCCAATATAAACAAAATAATTTGTACTATGTCATCGTAAGCTGATCATAGAGATAGAAAGATTTGTTTATATTGACCACAATGACGTATTTCTCTGAATAATCCAATAAGCCCTCTATGTTTTATAACACCGTTTTAGCTGTATTTGTAAATACTATACAATTGTGTTTATTACCCTATATTTCGTCGTTCATTTATTTACCTGAATGAAAAGTACTGTGGACGGAGTCCTTGGGTTTCCAGGACACTGTATATCTCAGAATCATAGCCTTTTATTCGATTCATGAGTTTGAGCATCATTCCATTGATCCCCGTCTCGGATTCGTCTAGGGTCTTGATGAAAAAGTCCCGAATGTCGGACATGAGATTCGTAAAACAAAAGAAAGTGTCGGCCTCTGCATACTCTGAAAAAATATAAAAAGATAAATATCAAGCTAAAATGATAATCTTAGTAATTAAATATAACATTAAATTAGGAGACTATCCAAGGCAATTACGTAGTCAATCCTTTGTATAAAAATTATATAGCCTAAATTAGTGGTGTCACGGTGACGGCCCCAATGACATCACATTCGAACCGTTACGTAAGTGGTTGAGAAGTGTGTTTTTATAAATGAATATTACTATGATACAATATATATCAACAAATTTATATCTACTTTTGTTTTTATCCTTAATGGTTTTAAGTGTTTGGGCTTGCCAGGCCAAAAATGTACTGGTAATTTGGCCCCCCGAAGTCCTACTTTAAAACAATCTGGCCCTCTGACCGATTTCACCCTGGCATTCCTAGCCCAAGTCATGAGCCACTAACTGCCGGACATCAATTGAAGTTTGGACCTATTACGATTTTATCATTATGAAAGGATTTAAAATCTTAATGAGACGCTTCTATTTTAACAATTTCATATTTTTCTAGTCTTAACAGCACTGATTTAGTCGTTTGAGACTGTCAAAGCATATAAAAGTCGTGGTATGTCCATATTGTCAAGAGAGCAAGAGAACGAACTTTCGCTTGCCCGTCTGACGTCACTAAAAACCACCGGCAAGCATTATAAGAATAGCATTACCATATATTTTTGATGACGCCACAACAATAATAATACTATGACGTTTCATCCTACATAAAATATACATAACATACTTATTATTCTAATTACCTTGTAGACTCTTAAGTCAAGATGTGAAACACTGAAAAAAGGTTAGTTCAATAAAAAGTTTCTAATTTATTTCATTTTAAATGGAACTCTGTGTAAACGAGTATGAAGTGAGGATACATACTGTTGAATGCTTTTGAAACGATCTTTATTCTAACTTCTTTGAATTAAACATGACATCTTAAACATGATGCGTAGAGATAATGTACATAAGAGACATCAACAGAGTATTGTCGTTTAAAAAAGATGGACCAGAATTGCGGAGATATTTAGTTCAAATCGGTACGCATTAAGTGCAAACCTCGTAGATAACCACAATTTGGAAAATGCTTCGGAAATACCTCAGCCCTTGATTCGCAGGTTCTTAACTGAAAAAAGCCCAGTTCGCTGGCCTTTTTTTCTGGAACCCGCCAATGCTTAGAATCAATGCCTTCAATATGTTTCAACTCACTTGTCCACTCTGGATTCGGATCTGAGGCAAATACATAGTAAATGGGCCCAATGATTTCGTTCATTCCCTGAACATAGCTTTGTCCGGGATTGAGCTTGGCGTATATGAATAGTATCCTCTCCACGACCTCCCAGTGTGCTTCCTCTCCGGTCCCGAGGGGAGCGTAGTCCTCGGGTGCCTTCTTACGGTTAACGGAGAGCTTGCTTATGCCCAGACCGCGGCGCTCAAGGGTCTGGGAGGAAAGAGACTTTTGCTGGACGCGGTGATGGAGACGGTCGTATTTACCAGAGGCGATGCCGCTCAGAGGATAGAGGGAACGCTGAGAAAAAAAGGATATGTCCGGACAGAGACGTCGAACGTCCTTGTCCACCTAATAATGGAGAGGAAAACAGGATTCAAATTGGAACCATAGCGATTTATACATAGAGAGCATTTACTGACTACCTCGATTTAGTACTTAATACACAATTTATACATCTCGAAATAGCAGGGATTCTCTCTGAGGTTACATATTGCACTCGCTTACAAAAAGTATATTTAAAACTAAATCAAAGCATCCTCTCTATCTTAATTCTATCAGTTGTGACTGAGAGTGATTATATTAAGAAAAAGGGAAGAGGAAGGTGATTTTCAATATAAAAAATATATCTGACATATTTGAGCACTTAAAAATCCTCACATAGTTAATATTTGGCACACTTTATATTAAAAAGTGAAAGGGTATATTTTATCAACTTCTTACTTTATTATATTTTTTTTAGGTAGCCCTTAAGTATTGGTTCAATTATCTCATTTTCTTCAAAACTAGGCTTCTCTATTGGCCTTAATGTAAGTGCTCTGTATTTGATATGTCTATGTATGAGATACTCAGGTTTTATCAATAAAATACCCTCTAATAGCGCTTAAATAGATGTGCATTACCAAATATATATGATCTAACATAATACTTTAATAGAATGGTTGTGTGGCAAATATATACATACAATTTATATTTTCTTCACTTACTTGTAGGAGCACCTCGTTATCCTTAAAGAAGGACTGCCATTGGCTCTCAGGATTGGGATTCAGGGGATGATCTGAGACCTTGGACGGTGGCGGAAGGATCTCCTCTAGAAATAAGAGGACAAACAATTAACGGCTGTCAACATGCTCAGTGAACGTGCCGCCGCTGCTATAAGCTCATCAGAGAGACTGACTGAGCTAACCCTGGAGTTTGAGCAAAAGTTAGAGGGTCTCCTTGAAGAGAATGAGGTCCTTCGACTCAGATGTGAGAGACAAGAGAGAGAGCTCACAAGCTATGCCGTTTGTAACCATGACAAATACGTGAATGAAGAGTCCCTCAAGTCGAATCATCAGCGGGAAATGGAGGGGCTTAAAGTAAGTGGGGGAAAAATTATGAGCTGGGACTGCCCATGTATTAATGGAGACGTATTACGGACATTCTCACAAATCAATAAATAAACAGCATTTTTTTCGTTGGTATTTCATTTTTCTATGTATTTAGTCAGAGACGAATTAAATATTCCTTTTTCCCTTAGCGAGAGAACTTGCTTCATCTAAATAATATAAACAATATTTCATACAAGGAATTGACATAGATCCAGACCCTTGAGAAAAAACTATAGGAGTTCTTAAGGATGATATTTATATCTCTGAGTAAAACCTCAATAGCCTTTATCATAATCATTTCTTTTTGTTATTATTACTATTCCTATTATTTCACCAAATCACGTTCGAGAAAGAGGTCTTATAGCCATTAACATTTTAAGAATTTTATCTTTAATTTAACTAAACAATGATTCTTTTAAATTGAACCAAGGGACAAAAAAAACGAACTTCAAAAATGAGATAAAACGCAGCGAATTCATTGAGGATGACTTGAGTGAAAGATTAATTGGATGTATTCAATATTTCTAACACTGGATGGGATTTTCATATCAATTTGTTGGTATAAGATTCAGCAAATCACTTTGTTAAGCATATAGAAGACGGGAAACTTGGAGGGAACAAAATACTGGGATTATTCTTATGGGATTTTTAATAGCCAATAAAAACATTTCAAATAGGAATGTGAACCATTTTAAATTAAGCAAATTATTTCGAAGTAGACTTTGACTCTGTAACTAAAAAAGGAATTTACAAAGCACTCCAAAAATCCTAATCTTTTAAGTTTTTAATAATGTCAGTAAAATATTACATTAAAAAATGTACAGTTAATAAATTACGCGTTGCAGCTTTTGAACAAATGATTAAATCCATACAATCCCTTGCATTGGGATCAAATAATCGTCTCCTTGTCCAACACTGAACTCTATCAATACTTTACCCACAGAACCAACTGAGAAAGTTGGAACACAGCTGCGCGAATCAGTTGGGAGAGTCCAGACGAGAAAAAGAGCGGTTCAACATAGAGATATCCCAGCTATCGGATGAGATCAAGGGCCTAAGAGAGTATATTCGAGGGCAGCTGATTGAGAAATTTACGCTCAACCGACGCCTCGAGGACGCACAACACGCTCTTGCCAATGAAAGATCTCAAGGAGATCGTCTGAGGAAGGACTTTAAGTGTGTAAGTCCCCTTCTCTAATAATCAATGAATTCATACAAGTTGACGCTTCCAAAAAACGGGCACCAAATTTGGTGGAGTCTCATTTTATTAGGATGTTTTTTGACTATTTGCTTGGACAGATCATTGTGGAATTGAATAACCATTAAGAAACGTTGTTGATCTGAATGAACTGACACTTTTGGTCATAGGAAGTTGTTGTTGTCGAATTATATTGCTTAGAGCTATCTTGACTCTAATCTCTTTTGGCTACTGAAGTACTTTATGCCATAGCGTTTATACAAATATATAGCTGCACTATTAATAAAATATTTATTTATTCATATGTTTAAAATATCACATCAAATATATGGGATCATTTTTTTCCTTTGGTTTACATCATTTTTTAGAAGGTTTCCATTTAGTTCATAAATATATTAAATATAAGCATAAAATTATCATTAGAAACTTTTCATCCAAGCAAATCAATAGTTTTGTATTATTTCGCTGTACAAAACTTACACTACTTATCAATTGACTAATACTTATCCATGATCTCTGTTTGATCAATTACTCTTTATAAAGTAGAAAACTACATAACGTCAAAAGGAGCTGAATGGGAAGTACTGTAACTATAATTTGTGGATGGCTTATAAGCTATATACTATGGCATTCACTGAATTATATTTTACATAAAACTGAAGATAATATATACTTCATTTTCTTTAATCAGCTACCTTTAAACACCACAAACAACATGCCAAAAATATTATAATTCTAATAGCACTCATCCATTAATTTAGGCATAAATACCAAATAAATGGACAAGTATTAAATTAATTATATGTGTATTAACTAAATAATCGAACTAGTTTGATGGCCTAATGGCAACGTAGCCATATATAACCACAATTTTCCCTGATGATTCGACTCTAAGAGACTTTTCTTTTTCTTATCTACTATGATTCAAAATAACCTCATTTTGAAGAAATAAGAATATAAGAAACTCTCAAAACTCGTTTACTTTTATTTTATTTAAATGACAACTTTAATTATTTTTATGACGCTCCGTCTTTTTGACAACAAAGAATATAAATTATATAAAAAATTTCTATACGGCCTAGACACAAGAAGATCTTAGTATTTTCTACTCCGTATTAATGAACCTAACTTTTATTACTTTTTTATTTGTATGTTAATTACGTCCTTTTCATACATGAATTAGATGCAAGACGGCCTTCGCACCATGAACGAAAGCAAAGAGGCCCTGGACACCCTTTACTCTAACCTCAAGGAAGCCGTTCATGACCAAGGAACCCATTTAGAGACCCTGGAGTCTCAATCAAGTCGAAAGATGATAAAATCCGCTCAATGCAAACCTATTTTGAGGGCAAACTAGGCCATGTGGCAAGGGAAGGTGTTCGCAAGGCCATGGTCCAAGCCCCCTCACGAGATTCCCTACGATGTGGACAAGCTACCTGGAAGGCCGAAAAAGAACGCTATGACGGCACCATCAAAGGCCTAGAGAAGGAAATTGATATCCTCTTGGGTTCCCTAAGGTCAGCCAACGCCTCTCTGGAGCAGTATGAATACATCAGCACTCGCTGGGAGACTGAGAGAGCTCGGCGACGTCACTCAAAGTCAGTTCAGACTCTTACCCACGAGGGACTCGTAGAGCTTCCGATGCTTGCTCAGGAAGTCCTCCCAAGTGAGTCTCTCCGGGGAAGGTAATGAAGGAGGATCTTCCATCCTAGGGAGCGATGACCGGAGCCGTCGGGTAAGCCGGATGCTCCAAATCCCCGGAGGGACTCCAAATCAATGACCTCCGCACCACAAAGCTCCTGAAACTTCTTTACTCTATAATATGTGAAATAATAAATTGGCAATGTGTGTGTTTTCTTAATATAAAAAATAATACGAACTTATCGCTGAACTTCATGACGCTTTCGGGATTCATTCTGATGAATTACTGGACAAACTGGGTCCATATAGAAGAACTCCACGGTGAATTCAACTCTGAATCCTCCTCCTACTACTAATTCTTAATATTACAATTATTGCTTGTGAAGTAGTTATCAGGACTCGTATTCTCAATATGAGGAGGTGCTCATTGCTCTGTTGTTGTTATTATTGTAGTTGCTTGAGATGTCTTCATAATGGGCACTTCAAGGGGGGTGGACGAATGTTGATATTTTTGTGACGTCATGAGTGAAAGGAAGCAATAAATGTCATCAAGGTTCATGGAGTAAAGAAAGAAGGAAAACGAGGTCTCTTGCCCAATGATGTCTTGAGATCAGATATGTCTTTCTTAATAACAATAATATTTAAGTCTTAAAAAGCCTCCGTTTACACATAATATGGTAAGCCTTTGATAGATTAAAGAGCTTAATCATTGTTATTAAAATATAATCACGAAATATGATTTTTATTACTGTGGACTGCTTAATTTTTATCATGACGTCATTGGTCATATATTTACATTTATTTACTCCTTTGTCCAAGAGTAATAATAATAGCTGGATGAAAAGTTTGATTTTGACATGTCATTTAGGGTTTTTTAAATTATTATCGACATGGATTAGTAACTTTCTCTGTTTGAGGCATAGATGACTAAAGGGACATTTAACTAATAAATTTCAAGGTTGCTGCAGTTCTAGTGCAAAAAAAACAAGATTACTTTTTAATAAATAGTTACTCTAGCCAAGGCGCATGACATTTGTTCAAGGGAATTAACCGATATAATATATCGGTTAATTGAAAAAAATATTTGATCAAAATATATTATATTTTTAATCACGGCATTGATATTCATTTCCTTGATCATAAGTGCAGTGTCCATAAGAAATAGCCCAGGAAAATAATGCCTAGAAAAAAATAGCCCAGGAAATAGTCATCCAAAAAAAGGAAAATGATGACTCATGGAAAAAATGACCCACCACATGGGTAGGCAAGGTTTGAGTATTAAGTATTGTACAAATATTATTTTTGAAATTATAGATAAATGAATTCCTTGCTGTTGTTATCATTAGAAAGGGCAAATATTTATGTGGGCATTTTTTCCATGTGTCATCATTTTCTTTTTCTATCTAAGGTAATTTCTTCCTGGGTTATTGTTTCCTAATATCCTTGAGTGCAGTATGTCAAAAAAAAAGGCAGAGACAAATCGAATCTACTAGCATAAGAAAGCAATTCTTGCTATTTAAAAAAGGGATCATCCTATCCCCATTGGTATTTCTCATAGAGATATAAAAATATAGAGAGATTATTCCCTTCAATAGCAGAGAAACATCGTCGTTCAGCTGTCGCCATTGCCCAATATAAACAAAGTAATTTTATTACGTCATCATAAGTTGATCATAGAGACATAGAGATAAAAAGATATAGAGAGCTTATTCCCTTCATCTATATTTTTGTGTCCAATATAAACAAAGTAATTTGTTTTGCGTCATCGTAAGCTGATCATAGAGATAGATTCTATCTCTATGATCAGTTTACGATGACGTAGTGTAAATTACTTTGTTTATAGTTGATACACAGAATACAGCTGAACGACGATGTTTCTCTGCTATTGAAGGGAATCAGCTCTCTATATCTTTATATCTCTATGCATAGAGATAGAAAGATTTGTTTATATTGGGCAAAATGACGTATTTCTTTGAAGAATCCAATAAGCTCTCTACGTCTTTATATATCTCTATGGTATTTCTCCACTTGAAGGCATTATTTAAAAAAGATGGGGATATGAGACTCATATATGGGAGAACATGGGATAATTGAAGAACTAAACTTAGCGATAAACATTAGGATAAACAGTTCGATTTTTATATTTCTTGAGCTGTGGATAGGTTCTTTTAGTATTGTATAAACCCTCTATATTTCTATCTCTATGGTTACACTCAATAACTAGGCTTGACATGTCTTCTTGATTTTATTACTATAATCAGAGGCGGCTCTGAGAAAATGTTGAGGTCCTAAGTTGTAATCTATCTATTAATTCACCAATCTCTGTCCGTCTGTATGTCCGCACGCTATCTCCTCCCACATTTATGGTCAGATTTGAACTTTGAAGGTACCTATGGAATCCTTGGGTCAAGGCAGACCTAATAAAACTATTTGCAAAGTGATGGGACCAGAAATGAACCAGAAAAATCACCTTTCTGATTTTACTACCTACTTTTCAAGGTAAAGAGAGGAAAAAAGAAAAAGAAAAAAGCATCTCATGTGACTTAAAACATATTCTTGTACAAAGTCATACTTTTTATGAGGAATGTTTGTACAAAACAGAAAATATTTTCTCTCTCCTCTCTTATATTCTTTAATGTCTGTTTCACTCACAAACTAGCTCCAAAACCTACCCATACCCGAAGGGCGAACATATTGGCGCCGTAGGCGGGCAAATATTCGAGTTTTAATTTATTTATAAATGATGAGAGGGATTAAGGCTAGAAATCAACTTTAATATATATTTACATTTATCGCTACGATATATTTAATCGTAATCTTATGTTTATTTCTTGTGTTTAATCCCTTTCATTACATATAAATCAATTGATATTGACATAATCATGCAATCGTTAGGAGGTTTCGATAGTTTCCTAAAAGTTTGTATCGCAGGAAACCATCTACTGACGGTAGTTATGAAATACCGATTTTGTAGATCCAGTTCGGATAACTGAATGATTCATCTATCAAAAAGATCCTCTTTTGAATGAGTTAAATTTTCTTCTGAAATTCTCAAAAGTTAGCAGTTCTTAATGAGCAATTGTAGGCAATATAATTGACCCTTATAAGCATAATATCAAGTTTAATTGTGCACCATCAATGAGCTTTCATAATTAAACAGTCTCTTTTTAAGGCTTGCCCTTGAAATGAAGTTTAATTAATGAGTTATACTTAAGAAATAACAAACTAAAGAAGGAAGAGTAGGATATCACCACGGATTATGTTGTTTACAGGGCTCTCAAGTCTCACGCAATTGGCGTGTGACACACGCATTTCCACCCGCTTACACGCCACACATTGTATTTCTCACGCAATTAAATTATCACAGTTCGTTCGTTGATTTTTTTTTCTAAAAAAACGTCATCACTCTTTTCGTAAACTCTTTTCTAAAAAAACGTCATCACTCTTTTCGTAAAACTCTTTTCTAAAAAAAACGTCATCACTACTTTTTTAAATATTTGAACGCTGGTTAATCTCACTCTCAACTCACTTCAAAACTTGAGAGCCCTGTGTTTAATTGAATGCTATGGTGTGTTTTTTTTTGTTTTTTTTTTGTTCTTTCCACTCCGATGCGCTCTCTCATTGCTATGTATTGCCAAGGAATACTAAAGCTAACTGGAGGATGACGTCATAAACGGGCACGCCCTTTATGCACACTAAAGGCCATCATTATCAGTCGTAATATTATTTCAAAAACGTGGTTGTGTTTTTCTGTATTTCAAAGTGGTTTAGAAGTTATCTGCTTCTGTTGTAAACAGGGATATAATAATATGCCAAAAGGGACTACTCTTTCTCGAACGATCTCTTTGGGAAGCTCAAGAGTCACTTTGATATCAACAGCTTCCGCCTCAATCATCGGTCAGCCATTAATGCGGCCCTCTTGAACAGTACCACCTCTGTCTTTATGCCCACGGAGGCGGAAAGAGTCGCTGCTATCAGTTACCCGCCGCTGTCCAGGGTGGAGTCACTGCAGTCCTATCATCCTGGTATCCCTCATATATGATAAATTCACAAAGCTCAACGGTCTGGGAATCCCTGCAGATCATCTCATCGGGGACGACTATGGCTGGCAGCGGAAAATATACGAAATTTTCCGTCTCCTCACGCCCAAAATCACACTCCTCTACATGACTCCCGAGAAGGTATCTCTCGGAAGCTCAATACAGTCTTTTGAAGCCTTTATTCGCGGAATCCCTCAAGCGATTCGTTATTGATGAGGCCAACTGTGTGTCTCAGTGGGACACAACTTTCACCCGGACTACTAGCTTCTCCATAAGCTCCAAAGGGAAAGTCCTTTTATTACACTAACGGCCACCGTGACACCCCACGTCCGAACGCACATTCTACATCATCTAAAAAAGAAGTCTCCAAAATGATTTCTCTCCTCCTTCAACAGACAGAATTTGGCCTTTGAGGTCCAACCAGAGAATCCATCCAAAACTACTATGCTGCCCTTCCCGTGGACTGCTACCGTGAAATGGCTATTAAGCTGCCTTGCTCCAAGGGTGAAATAACGGACATTGTTCATATGAAGGAGCTTTGATACAAGAGCTACGAGGAGGAACTTATCCCAATTTGCCAGAGCTTTTTGGACCAACAGTTGAGTTATTTGGAGGATAAGGAATACGCTGCATTTCTAAATAGCGAAGAAGACTGGGATTTTCCGTATTTTAGCTCGAGCATCGAGTTTATTGGTGGATGGATGTCCAAGTCAAAGTAAGAGTTTCTAACTATTCATCAAAAATAAAGTACCATTTTTAAAATCTTAAAGCAATTAAAATATGAATGATTTAAAAGATATATATATATATATAATATTAATCATAACTATTTCATTTTATGATATAGATTTTTACTTTATCACAATATCAAGCCAATAAATAAGTAAATAAGTATTAACTAAACGTTAAATATATTGAGTGTATTGTTGTCCAATTTTAATAGTATCGTAGCTATACGTAGCTTTTATTCTGTTATTGACTTTGTTTTTTGTAATGAAATGCATATTGCATCATCTGTTTTTAATTAATGAAGGAAGAATTGGCCGAGGAAAATATGGGCTAGGAAGAAATGGACCAGGAAAGAATGGACCAAGGTAGAAAAGGAAAATTATGACTCATGGAAGAAATGGACCAAATACATAAGTAGGCAAGTTTTTAGTGGAATATATCTAATTACTTTAAAAATACTTTTCTCATATAAACTGAGTAAATAATGACATAAAATGATTTTATTTTTGCAATTTTAGATAAATACTCTCTTCCTTATGTCAACTGTAGTTCAAAATCACCCAAATTATTGTAAATAATACATATTGTCTTGAACAACGAACATAGCGATGTTAATAGCACTCAAAAAGTAAATAAATAAAGAAGAAGAAATATATGCCTAATTTCGGGCACGATTATTATAAATGGAATATTTGAAGACATAGAGTGAGGTGTGACGTCACAGTCAACAATAGAATGAGAGATCCTCCAATGATCCGAGTCGAGAATTTGTGTATTAAATCCAGCTGAATGAAGGCACTACTTTTCTATACTATGAAAAAACAACATGGTAAATTATGACATAATTTACTCAGTTTACATGATAAATAGTATATGTACAATAATTAGATATATTCCACTCAAAAACTTGCATACCTATGTATTGGTCCATTTCTTCCATGAGTCATCATTTTCCTTTTCTACCTTGGTCGATTCCTTCCTAGTTCATTCTTTCCTGGTCCATTCCTTCCTAGTCCATATTTTCCTGGTCCATATTTCCTGGTCCATTTCTTCTGGACACCGATAGAATAGAATAGATTTACGCTATGACGTTAAATTTAATATTACCTATATGTTTTTAATTAATTCTTCATATTGTAATAGGGGCGGAAGAGGCAAATACTATCGGGTCACTGTGGCAGAATGTTATCTTTCCGTGGATGAAAAAAGTCTGGCTCGACCTCAAGCCGAACCGGAGCCGCCCTCAAACGCAACCCCAGCCCCGCTGTAACCTCCTCAAGATCCTCCGATTTGAAACTCATGGTACCTCCAAAACTAGAAGTTTAATGAGGCTGTGTCGTTTCAGACAAACAAAGATCGTCAGATATGAAATTTAATTTGAAAAGAAAATTTTTCTTAATAACAGTCTATTTCCCAATGAAAAATATAATCTTGAATTACTTGTTGTAACTGTTAAACTATGTATCGTTGTAAATAATTTACTATTGCGGAAACTATTGTTGATAAATAAAAGGTATTAAATATATATCACACTCGTTATTCTTTTTTTTTTGCCTATATGGTTCGATAGAATGCATCCGATAGGATATAAATAAGCATTATAGCATTAAAATTAGTTTTTTTTAAAATATAATAGCTACTTTTTTGATCGTTGAATTATGAATTATTGAAGTGAAAATGACTGATTTGCTAAAATATACATATAAAACTCTAATTTATTGCTATGTTAATCAACGTATCATGCCTTAATTGGAAGCTACAATTTTCCCTTTCCTTTCC
>CP045907.1:3952977-3968698 GCA_013387185.1 Caligus rogercresseyi | reverse complement strand
CTCCTGGAGCTGGCCGAACAAGCCTCAGTTATAACGAACTTAACTTCGTTTTATCTGAGGCTACCGAACCTTTGTGTTCATGACCGAACAAGCCTCAGTTATAACGAACCTAAAGGTTTAGGCGTTATATATGAGGCTACCGAACCTTTTTGTCCATGACCGAACAAGCCCCGAATATAACGAACCTAAGTTCGTTATATTTAAGGCTACCGAACCCGAATTATGAGCTGCTGCGGATCATGCGGTTTGAATTCTTCGTGAGGTGCAGCAGAGGAAGACGCAGTCTCTGACTTCTTCAAGGCTGGCCCCTCCCCAGCCGAGAAGAGGTCTAGTACAGAGTTCTGAGACCAGCAGTGTGTCTGCGATTCGACCTCCTCCACTAATCTGCCAAATGTGACCAGAGCTGCGTTCGTCGTCCCTCCTGCAGGATATACCTTTACACTCCAGAGCCCCCCTTTAAAGAACTTCAGATATAACGAACTTCGTATAACGACCCTGCCCTCCCCCCATATAGTTCGTTATATCGAGGTTTACTGCATATCTTTTTATCAGTATGTTGTGGACACACTGACGTATTTCTCTGAAGAATCTATCAGTCTCTATATCTTTATATCTCTATGCAATAAATATGAGAAGTTGCGTGTCTACGTCAGCATCACAACAATAACAAGTAGTTGTTATCATCTTCTCTGTTTACTTTCCTCACTTGCGTCAAAAACAACAGGAAGCACGGATTTGTTGGAAGCCCTAGTATACAATACTAATATAACCAACACATCGGGAAAACACCTTTGGTATCGGCCATGGAGGAATTTGCAAAGAAGAAAGGCAAGGAAGGCACACGGGGCTCCAAGCAGATCGTCAAGGAGAATGCAGAGACCATTCAGTTTTATCGCAACATCATTCTGGGCTCCAACGGCCTTTATTTCCTGGTCATGACGCTTCTTGGAGCAAGCTACTCCCTCACAGAGATCCTCCTCTTCATCCTCAGCTCAACCCTCTATATCGGGGCTACCAGTTCTTTCTTACTTCGGCTCCCCCACGCTAGCGAGAATGGAGCCGTTCTGGACACGGGCCTTGATCTGAACATCACCTCAGGTGTCTCGGAGCATGTTAAGGATCTCATCATCCTCGTGGCATTCTCGCAGGTCCTCTCCTTATTCTCTAAGTTCTTCTGGATGCTCCTTCTTTTCATTCCGGGACGCGGGGCATGGATGCTCTGGAAGAACTTCATTAGCCCCTGGCTCTTTGCTCCGGGTCAGCCCGAAGGGGATGATAAAACACAGGCAGAGTCCAAGAAAGCAAAGAAAATGGAGAGGAAATGAAGAGGATGCAAGTGCGATGACGGGGATACCACCATCATTACCATCCTTGTTCCCTGCTCCAACACACTTCACCCAAGGTGTATACATATATAACAAAGCATTCTATGGCGATTAGATAAAGAGAGACGAAACCTTAATAAAGATCATCCAGCTTTGTCCACATAATAAGCAAACAAAAAAATAATTATTATATATCATTTAGAATATGATCGTATATCTACATCTACCCATTTTTTATGACTTACATCCATTAAGGCCTAATGCGTATTTAAATACGTATAATATCGACAATTTATTTTGCACTAAAACCTGACATCAAAACTTAGCTTATTCTTTTTTAGTGAATCCAATATTATTAATGACAATTTCCAATGATCTACTATATTTAAAAATGATTAACTTTTGTAAAATCAAAGGTTCGCTATTTATTTAATGAGCCCTGGATTATACAATTACAGGGACTTCTAATATTTTCCCATTCTAATCTTTAAAGCATGTCCTGACATCCTATGTTATTTTTGATACGAGGATTGCGTCATTGGTTGATAGTTGTCACTTCTTCTACCCGATAAAATAAAGTCATTTTTAAGTCTATGTATGTTCACATTGTCAACTTCTCCCTGACGTCATTTTAAACCACCATAATTTCTCTGACGTCATTATAATTTTAACATGAAATAATCATACACCGATATACCTTGAATAGAATAATTTTGTTATATTGTATACACTTTGATTCCACCCTCCTCCGTGCTTGTAAACGTTTGTTTCCCATCTTTTTAGTATGCCATACCCGAAACAACACTATTCCTAGGCACTCTTCGGAGTAGAACATTGGCTACCTGCATTTAATATATATAATGGATCAGTCCCGTGTTGTTAATATTGATTATGTTTTGAAATCAATTTGAAAACTTGGGGTTTTAACTCCTTTGCCATAACCATTAATCTGATTGGCTACACACTATATACTTACTGAGGATTTTAACAACCAAAAGGAATTATTTTATTGAGTGCTCATTATGGCTAACGAATTAAACTCAAGTATTATTGTTAGCTAATGAGTTGTATTGCCAATTACCATTTATTTATTCTTATATATAAGAAGTCCCCTTTTAGATATTATGTAGAGTGATTCAAAGATTTCAGGCGTGCTGGGAGCTGTGTGTTGATTAGCACCTAGTTTTATCATATTCTGTTATTTATTATAAATAAATTTCTGTTAAATAATAATAGTTCATAAAAGTCAAATGTTGTACATGCTCAGTTTTTGTAGGCCTTTTGCTCTGCCTCCATGACGAGTTGCTGATCTCTGAGGCTGTATATCCGATGAGCTGCTTGAGGTCGCAGACAAACTTGTAGACAAACTCTTGTTTTGAACCTTACAAATCATGTCTCCATCGTAGTAATACCGCAGTGCCCGAGAAAGCTTCTCATAGTTCATGTTGGGCTTATTTTTCCGTACGCCCCATAGCTGAGCTACTCTTTCGGGGTCATTGAGCTTAAACTCTCCCTCGTCCCCGATCCAGTGAATGACCTCGCGGTGCTCTTTTTCCGTGAGGAGCTCAAGGAGAAACTGCCAGAGCTGCACTTGCCCATTGTTCCCCGTTCGGTTCCCTGGGCTCGTTTCACTCATGACCGTAAATTTGGCTGTTCCCAGTTTGATGGGCGCTTTTTGTGCGTCTTTCGGACAGAGGAGGAGCCAATGGAGTACCGGGGAACGACTTCCTTGCTCTTTGAACCACGGCCACAAATTTGCACTTCTTGAGAAGCTCCAAATGGGTCAGAGGAGGTCGTTGGGATCCAACAGAACTTTCACTTTGAATTCTTCGTGGGATAGACCGCATAGTCGCTTCCCCGTGATATTCCAGTCATCGAGGGGATAGAGAGGCCTTGTTGAACTCGTTTTTGGCCCAATTTGCCCGTGGGCTACGTGTGAGGGTGTCCATAGTAAGGGTCAGTCGGGATGTGAAGGCGCTCCTGTTCTTTCGAAAGGACGAGCAAACGACCCAACGCGTGACGCTCTCCTCTTTGGAGGAATCCTCAAGGGAGGTGGGCTGAGGGATGTGAGAAGAAGGAAGAGATGGGACAGCAGTGGACAATGGACTCACGAGTGGGACCTCAGGATCGCCCCCTCGTAGAGGGTCCACATCTTCAGCCTCCTGCATTGTGTCCTCTGAGGGCTTCAAGACGTCCACAATGTTGATTTTCTTGAGGCCGTCCTCGTCCACCTTTATCTCCACATTGATTTGAACGAGCCCCTCACCTTGGACGCAGTGGTCTACAAGGGAGGACTCCCCAGGGAGATTTTGGGTGTCCTGAAGCCAAAAATCATAGTCCGAGAGATCCGTTCCGTCTAGACGCTGCTCCAGGGTGCGACGGAGGCTATTTAGGGGCTCGCGGATATCAATGAGCTGGGCAATGATGCCCTCCTCACCCGGGCCACTCATATAGTCTTCCTCGCTCATCCTACGAGAATCTGGAGTAGCCTCACTTTAGAAGAAAGAGAGAGGCCACGTTTGATTATTTTTGTTGTGATGGGCAATAAACAATGAATGACGTCATTCAAAAACATACCATTCTGTACGTCAAAGATGTTTGAGAAAGGACATGTATTATCAGACGGTGACAAGCTTTTGGTTTCATTCATTTTTTTTCATTTAGGGATACTGTAAGGCTAAACAACGTTTTTTTGTTGATTCGTTTTATGCAATCAATAATCTAATTTTTTCTCAATATTCTTGTAAATCAATAGCTATATTGACAATTCCTCATAAACTATCCTCAACATCAACCGAAATTGCATCATTGTGTTTCCGTCAATTTAAAGACCTATGAACCCCTTCCTCATATTTTCGGACATCACGACAATCACTCCGATATACAAGCACATGATGAGATCACACACTTTAATAAAAAATTCTAATTCTTTGTCGTATCATCAATATATAACTATATTTTTTTCCCAGATATCACAATTCCAAAGCAGTAAAAAAAATGCATGTCCGGATATACATGCCTTGAATGCCTTCTCTTCCATAGGCTGATAAATATATAACAATCATCTGATCAAATATTTCGAGAGTGGAGTAGTAATGTTGGGTCTACGCAGTGCCGGTCGGAGGCTATCCTTCCGTTTGGCCCCTCGGGCCTTGGGCCCCGCCTCTTCATCCCCTTCTTCTGCTCACCAGAGGCACGAATTGAGCCCTGCCTCATCAGCCCCAGCCTTAGCCGTAAGAATGGATCATTCCTAATTCTAGAGCCCTTTTAATTTGACTCCTTTGTGGCATTTAGGCCTCTTTCCCCCGATTCTATTCCTCTCCTCCGGATGTTCCGCACATCCAAGTGGCTCTTCCAGCACTCTCCCCCACCATGGAAGTGGGCACCATCGTCAGCTGGGAGAAGAAGGAAGGGGATGCCCTCTCTGAGGGAGATCTACTATGTGAAATTGAGACGGACAAGGCCACCATGGGCTTTGAGACCCCTGAGGAAGGATACCTGGCCAAGTCTTCTTCCCGCGGGATCCAAGGACGTGCCCATTGGGAGCTTCTGTGTATCATCGTTGAGAACCAAGAAGACGTCGAAAGTTTAAAGGTTCTATTTTATCCTGTGGTCATGCATTTAGGGATATCATGGCTAATCTCCTGTTTTTTCTATACATTTATTATTCCAAAGCTATACAAAGTTTCTTAAATTACAAGCAATCAAAATTGGGGCAAATTTAGCCTATAATATGAATGAACAACATTATAGTTCAAATTATGTTCTTCAAACATTAACATACATCATTTAATTTCACAAGGATTTATAATTCAAATCAAGCTAGTGATGCATCATATTAATCAATTACCTCAAAAGTGAACATTTAAAAAGTAATAGTTTACAAATTATTTTGATAAAGCATAACGCTTTCAATTAATTACTTAAAATATTATACTCTTCATTAAATTATTTTCACAAAGCTTTTACAGGCTAGGTAGACTAAGGGTAGTGTTAAATTATTTAGACGCTGATGCACTGTCGGCGAAAGAAGGTATTTTTAAGTCCAATGCGACAGTACGGCACAGCTTTAGAAGGAAAATGAATCTTTAACTCGGTGTTTTTCTATCGTCGTGCCGTGAGGCTGTGCCAAGATAACTTAACAATTTTGTGCCAGTGTGGTCTAGCGACTGACAGAGCAGTCTTCATATATCTCCCTACTCTTCTTATCAAGTTGATGGTAACAGGATTGGTTAATTGTTCTTGTGAGACCGTTATTCTTAATATACATTTTTACTCCGCCGAAGGAGGTATTGTTTTCACTGGCGTTGGTTTGTTTGTTTGTTGGTTTTCAGCAGGATAACTCAAAAAGTACTGAACGGATTCAAATGAAACTTTGTGGAGTTGTTGGAAATGCCAAAAGGAACAAGTGATTAAATTTTGGCATCTCTAAGTGCTTTTTTAATATGCAAAATGAGCAAAATACTACTAATAATAATAATGAAATGGGGTCTCTATTCAGGGAGTAGGAAAGAAGAAAACGCAAAAAAAATTTTCATTGACGTATTATTGTTCATTTATCAGCTCAGGACTATGTCAACCCGTGACGTAGCTTAAACTTCTTCCTCTACCCGTCTTCCCATAATAACATAACATACATTAATAACGCTAATATTAAGAGCATGATGGAGAAAAGAAGGAGTTTAAACTCCAGTGACGTATTTCTGAATTGACCAATAACAAGTATGACGTCAATGGATGTTTTTAGGATGGCTCTCTCCTCACTCATTATTCACCAAACAACCTACTTATGTAGACATAATATGATTGGATTGTAATTCTGTTAAGTGATTCCTTAGGTGGGGATCGGCGGAGGTTTGCACTCTTTGAGTGTATATATGCCTCTATTTTTATTATTATATCCAATCATCAATTATATGAATTGGATTCAGTGCCTTTGAGTAGGAGAGTCTGGACACCCTGCGCGCCACGTAGTGATAAACTGATGAACTAATAATATGAACCCAAAAGCCTTAGATACATATCTATAAAACAATAAATAAAATCATTATTTTGAAATTAATGTATATTTTCCAAACTTAAACTTTGATACAACACATATAAATAACAATATCAATTAATGAGAGCCCTCATTTTTATACTTTTACTGGCATTAATAGCTGAAATACACTTTTTTTCACTTTCTAAGAGCATGTTCTTATCTTTACAATAGAAGTACAATTTACAATTACAAAATCTTCTCACTATGTTTGTAACTATTTCCGGATGACATGATGGAATATGATTTTCGGATAGTCTTACCATTATAGCGGAAGAAATTACATCTATTGGTTTATTCAATTTACAAATATTATTCTCAAATATTTCGAAAACAAGGTTTGCAACTTCAAACAAAGAAATTGAAGCCTCTGAACAATATATTAATGAATTTTCAGAAAATGATTTCTCTTTAGATAATAAATTAAGAGGTGAATATGTATCAAAGTCAATTGTAAAAAAGCTTGAACATTCTTTACAGGGTTTACGACGATTGAATTCCTTATGTATACAATACCCTCCTAAATGAATAAGAGAGGTTTTTTCAAGGAAACTTATCTTACTTATTTCTAAAGAAATATCCTCATAGACAATTTCTTCTGATTCTTCCGGACGCTGGGATGATGTATCTCCAAGATCGGTTAGAAACATAGAATCATCCGTGCGATAGCTATGTGAATCTTTTCCTGAAATATATTGTGACATAGCAACCAATTTCAAACACCTTTTAAACTCCTTTGCGTTAGGAGTAGGATTTTTTGCACGAATAGATGAAAAGAGATTCTCTACACAATCTTGAGTGAAGCGGCTGCACAACAGGAAACTGAACATGTGGTCATTGAGGAATTTATTTTGTAATATTATCAATGATGTTGTGCTAAGCACAATTCCGCGCTGAATGGGCTTCCATCCCCGACTTTGATTAATGCTCAAATTCTCAAACAAATTCTTAAAATTATGTAGAAAATTCAATGTTTCGTTCAATTTGGCGGTTACACATTTGCTTAAAGCAACCGAACGTTTTCTCGAAGTTGTGATATCGAACCAGCGTCCAATTTGATCGCAAAACCATGCCGTTGTCAAATAATGCTGGCTGTATTTCCTGTCGATACAAGTATCCGAATAGCTGCAGCTGTTTGTCGACTTAGAAGATGTGAAGCAAGATTGACTTTCATTTTTTGAAATTGGCCAGGATAAATCGACTTCGGAGACAATTGCGGCTGAAGTTTATAGGACAAGATATCTTGATACGAAATCAGAGCCTTGAAGGGTTCAAGATTCACAAAGTCACAGGGAAGATTATGTTCTTCAACAAATTTCGATGGAATCTTGATGATTTGTCCTCTAATGATATGATTACGTAAGCTTTTTATTAAGTGTGGGATATCAGCCATCACACATATGGATTCGCTTGAAGAGAGGGGACTAGGAAAAGTGTTAATAATTTGTCCTTTTGTTAACACTATTCCAAGCTCCTTCTAAATAGCTTGATTACATGGACCCATATCGCTGGTAATAGAAGCCACTTTGAGACCAACTTCGTGTGAGGAGCAAATTATTTGATTTAAGATAGAAACAATCTTCTTGGGGTCGAAAGAATTTCCCGTTAGGTGAAAGGCTATCACCTGTTTCCATCTCGTCTGTATGCCCACGAGCATGAAACATAATGCATGAGTTGCTGGGACATTGGTGCTGTCAATGGTTGAATAGCCTACAACAGATTGACCATCGAATTCAAGTCCGGGTTTAATTGCCATTTCGTCGAAAACTAATGAGCAGTGACGCTCATTGTCTGGAAATGACTGAACTTTCACCTGAAAAATGAACTCACATATAAATCGAATTTTAAAATATAAAATGAGTATGTACCTTCATCAATTCCATAACATCTTCTAAAATGCCAGGGTTGAATTCTAGAGATTCCAATCGTCGCCTCAATGTTCTCAGGCTGGGTAGAGGAAATCCTTTTTGAAGTAACATCTCATACCCCGTAGTACCACAGGCAATTCGAAGTTGAATAGCTTTTTTTATTGTTGATGGCGACCATTTGCAGCACCTACTCTTATTAGTCAAAGAGACAATTTGATCATCGTTAAAAATGGATTCAACGGCCGAAGTAACTTCTGAAATATTTAAAGTTAAAACAGAGTAAAATAACTAAGAATTAAAAAAAGCCTACCCGAAGCATTAATGAATTCCTTTTTAGGTGCAGTTTGAGTTCCAAATTCTCGTACATCTGGTTGAGAGTCTTCCGTTTGGGTACCAATGGTTTTTTTAAGTGTCGTATCTGAAAAAAATTATATCTATAAGGTTTAACAGAAAGAAGCATGCTTATAATCACCTACCTATGAATGAGGCATAAGAATGGTCCATATGTACCACATTACATAAATATGTGACGTCTTCACAAGGTTGGTTGGGAACATTATCGTCATCACTAATGGGTCTATTGACGGTTATAGATGAACCAAGTATTAAAGGTTCACTGGACTTGATTGAAGTCATCGTAGTTCTCGGTTTTGCCACTTTTGAAAAGATGAACTTACATGGAATAGCACCTTGTTTGAGACACTTCCTGTTTCGATTCCTTTCAAAAGTTATATCACTTTTTAAAAAGTGCTCCGAACACAATACATGCGAGTCTTTAGCCTGATAATTTTTCCTCCTCAAGCTGCGTTCCCAATTTTTTCGTAGCTGGAAGTCTTTTGGAAATCGAAAAAACGATATATCCTTATCAGTTGTGTGTCGATTTTTGCATCCAATTGCTGAACAAGAAGGCATTTTTGCAGAAATATTCACTTTATCAATAAAAATACTAGAGTCTCTTTACAAATACTGAGTTCACACTTTCATAACAAAAATATTTTGAATGTCCAGACTCTCCTACTCTAAGGCACTGATTGGATTATAATTCCGTTAAGTGATTCAAATGAATCACTATTCATTTGTGGGGATCGGCGGAGGTTTGCACTCTCTGAGTGTATACATGCCTCTAGTTAATCATATTTTCCGCCGTTTCTCATAAAAACATGTTTTTGGCACTTGAAAGGTTGAAACACACTGCTCTAGAGAGTAACAAGTCTATATAGATGCCACTTTAAGCACCATTTAGAATGATAAACAAAAGATCATCAGGAATTTTTTTCGCTCTTATGTCTATCTGATGTAACTATTAGTTCATTTGAGTTTTATTAAACAATTATTGCTCTCAATGAAGGTTAAAGATTTGTCCTTCTCCATGATTACTTTACTAAGTTTGAACCCAGGTAGTATATTCGCCCCTTGCAAGCAACAAGTC
Organism: Caligus rogercresseyi; assembly: GCA_013387185.1. Lineage (NCBI taxonomy): Eukaryota > Metazoa > Arthropoda > Copepoda > Siphonostomatoida > Caligidae > Caligus > Caligus rogercresseyi. Next base: position 3,959,038 of record CP045907.1, on the reverse strand, counting down.
CATAACATTGGCATTTACTTAATTCTAGGGCTACATTAGCAATACCAAATCCAAAAACAACGGGTACTTAGGCGATAATAAGCTTTTGTCCATATATTTAAAAGATGTACACACTTTTGATTATGTGTCTATCAATTACAAAATATATTAAATTGTTTTGTTTTTAAAATCGAAAGTCTCGTGATTTAGTAATGTTTTTAGAAAATTATACATTATAAACATTCACTCATAACTAATATTTAAGATCACTGCCTTGTTTGTAGTCTCTTAGATTTTAAATTGGCGTTCAACTTCAATCCTCCAAGTATCTAAGTCATATTATGCCTTTCATAGAGGAAATCCTGCTGATTTAAATGTATAATTCTTACTGAGCCAAATTAGTCTGAATATTATATAACTCCTTCTTTCATATGAAAGACTTATATTTTAGAGAAGCATATCAAAATATTTTTGGTCCGAACCATATTGAAAATGTTCTTTATTTACAACCACAAAAAATGATGGAAAACCTTTAACAACTGAAGGAAATGTCAGGATTTTATGTTGTACATTGATACAAAAGTTAATTGATTTTCTAGTTGAGTTGAGGGTACTCCCAAGGCGCAGTTTTGTACGTAGAGGTTGGGCGAACTTTATATTTATAACGTCCATATAGCTTCGTGTTTGTTATTATTAGCAGTAGTAATAGGCTATATGACTTCATTTATTCGAATTGTTGCGTTTATGATTGTTTAAATATGTATAATGAAGATTTTAATGATATATATAATCAAGTAATGAATGATCCTTGATAATTAAATTAATATTCGAATTCATAAATTTACCACCTTGTAGGTCATTGAGTGCGAGATTGAAGGAGATTGCAGGCTCGCCCAACCTCTGCGTACAACCTTTATGAGGATTCCCGGCTGTTGTAAATGTTAATAAAATTGACTGCTAATTATGTAGCAATATATATGTATACTCTTGTCTGTAGAGAGCAGAGCCAGCTGGAAAAAGTAAAATTATTTTCCGCCATTCACCTCCTTCACTCATGATTTCTCAATTAAGCTTCATTTTGTAATACTAGATCTCCAGAAGACCTGAATTTTCCGTTATAAAACATTTTAAATTTATTTCTGAAAACTGTATAATCTTCACTAATTATTTGATTCGCTTGCCAAATGGAGCCTTCTTATATATAGCTATTTCAATTAATATATATTTTTTAAAGTTGAGGAAAATAAGTCCTTGGAAAAATGGTCAAGAAGATAATGAAACACGGGAAAAAACGGTCAAAATACAGGGTTGATAAATAGTTGAATGAAATATCATAGCTAGATATGTCCAAATAATATTTCTCATTCAAATGAAGTAATGTAAAAACAACTCTAACTGAATTTAAATTGTTTAAGCGGTGTGAGGTTCTACTCAAATACTTGTCTATCCATGTTGTATGGCCGTTTTTTCGTATGTCATTATTTTCCTTTTCTATTTAGACCATTTTTATATCGCCTCTTTCCGAATAGTAATTTATTAATAAAATATGACACTAATACAGGGGACTTAGTTATTATTACTATTTCATAGTTTGGTGTTTTTATAACTTCATGTATATTGTTTTCCCATCTCTCCTAGACTTTGTGGATGACGGAGCCTCCGCACCAGCCGCCCAAAGCGCGTCCAGCCCTCCAGCGGCCTCCAGCCCACCGTCTCAGGCCACCCCTCTGGCTGCTGCTCCACCCCCGGCTAGCTCACTTCACTCTAGTCCACCCCCATGGCGTTCACCAAGACAAGCGGAGGAAAAGGCCGCCCATTCGCCTCACCTGCCGCAAAAAGAGTCGCTGCGGAAAAGGGCATTGATATCTCAGAGATATCCTCAGGCTCCGGCATGGATGGCATGATCGTTGCCGCGGACGTGGAGGCCCATCGGCCACCCGCATCAGCTGCAAGTGGCTCTGCATATCAGGGAATGCTCTCTCAGGGTGCCTACACGGACTCGGAGCTGTCCTCCATGCGTCGAACCATCGCAGGACGCCTATCATCCTCCAAGAGTGAGATTCCCCATTACTACCTCACAGTGGAAATGGATCTGGGACCCCTTATGGCGCTCCGAAAGGAAATCAACGGGAAGTATGAGAAGGAGGGCATTAACTCAGCCTCACGACTTCATCGTGAAGGCCACAGCCTTGGCGAGCAAGCGGGTTCCCACTTGTAACTCCGCCTGGATGGGTGATACCATTCGCGAGTTCCATAGCGTGGACGTGTCCGTGGCTGTGGACACGGGCTCTGGGCTTATCACGCCCATTGTGAGCGCCGCGGAGACGAAGGTCTTGCGGAGATCAGCGAGTCTATCAAAGACATGGCGGGTCGAGCGAAGGAGGGGAAGCTGGCTCCCCATGAGTTCATGGGGGGTACCATCACGGTCTCCAATCTGGGGATGTTCGGCATCAGTCACTTCACGGCCATCATTAATCCCCCGCAGTCCTGCATTCTGGCCATCGGAGGCACGACCACCAAGGCCGTCGCATTGCCGGACGGCTCCCTGGGGAACGCTCAATTCATGAAAGTCACGCTCTCCTGTGATCATCGCGTCGTAGACGGAGCCGTGGGGGCACAATGGCTCCAGCACTTTAAAAAATTCGTTGAGAGCCCGACCTCCATGCTCCTCTAAGAGAAACGCTTTTCTCTCTCTATCCACCGCTTATCATGATGTTTTATTTCATTTGCCGCCTCTCATCTTATTAGACAACCCAACAACACCAAAAAAAGTATATATAACTCAATCTAATGTAATTGTGTAATTTATCAAATATATATCTATCTAATAGAGTCCACTCATTTATGGCATTTCCCCCATCTCTTTTACCTATTTGCTCTGAATATGAGTAAGTATTGAAGCTAAGAATAGCAGACCTTTTTTTGTACATGATTGGTGGAAATAATATAAGTGTGATTAAATAAGAAAATCACTTGGCATACTGCAAATAAGCACTACTTCACTCTCGGCTGTTGAGGAGAGTGAGAAATAATAAATTCATTCTTAAAAACACAAATTGTCCAACTTAAAGATCCTTGTCATTTACAGTCCTTTGAATTGGCTCCCTCAATATAATTTACCAATATTAATGGAATAAAGAAATCTCAGGGAAGAAAGGAATTAGTACATAATCTGTTTATTCACATTTGACGATAAATGGATCTTGAAGTACAAAATGACTATAAAAACAAAAAAAGTAGTTGCCGACTTAATAAATTATATTGGTTAGAACGTTTGTGAGAACTACTTTTTCGTTTACCCTACTTAAAGGTTTATAATTAGTTTATTCAACCTAAAATATTATTTAGTAATAAGATCCTCTCTCGGGGAAGGTCTCTGCGTCTCAAGAGTCAAGCAAGCTTCCACTGAGCTAACCTTGATTGTAAATCCCTTTGGTCTATGAGAAACTGTAAAACTTGGCATTACATTTTTGTTTGTACTAATTTATTATAGAAAGTGGTTAGAGGAGAGCCCGGGCACTTAAGATCTCCCTTTGAAATTAATATTAGAACCTGTAGCGCGAAGATAGGTGAGAAGAGTGCCCATGTATCCTGAGAGCAACAAGGATCCATTAGTTGCGGGGATCCAGCGTAGGATCTGCTGCTGCGGGCCTCGAACCTTACTTTTGTGGAGCTGAGGGATGGAGCCTCCTCCTCCTCCACGCTAACGGAGAAGTCCGATTGAACCTCGTGGAAGCCGGGAGTGTAGAAATATGATGTTCCGCGGGCGTGTTGCATGGGTCCCTCAGAGAGCGACTGAGGGAGTCGGGGTCACCAATGTAGCGCGAAGGGGAGGAGAAATAACGACTCAGTGATGAAGTGAAAGAGTGTGTTTATTAAGCTCTTGCCTGCTGCTTATATAGCCGCAGGCAAGAGTACTTAAGATTAAGAACCTGCTGACGTGTGAGTTAAGAAGTGGTAGGTTGATCTGCTGTTAGTAAGCAGGTCAATCCGCTACAAACTTTTGAATCCAAGATACTAAAATAAAAATCCTTTTCATATTAGGTTAGAAGATAAAATAAAATAAAGTTTGACATGTGTAAAAAAATATATGACAATGTTGATTAAAAAGTTTGAATCATGAGTATCTTTGAATGATTTTATTTCGGCTTATAAATCAAAAGCAATTAAAACTTTCGAAAATGGTATTATTTAATGTTTTTAGACATAAAAGTTTTTATTTCCATGCTTCATTTAACATCTTAATAGCATATTATTGTATGAAACGTAGCCATATATATTTTATTCAAAGTACGTCGTCATACAATTACAAATTATAGCTGTATCATCGTAATAAGTTATAACTATTAAGTTATGATGAAGACTATTCGGTGGAGGTTTTGTTAGAATATTATTGATTATTATGCAGCTGTCAATAGTATTTTGTCCATTGTTTTTGTTGTCCATAAAGAGCAAGAACACAAATAAATTCAACGGCGTAAGAGGTATACTGTCATTCATACCCATAATCATAGGTAAAAAATATTATTAACAGCCTCAAAACTTGAATGATTTGAAAGTAAGAGTTAACTATATTTCAAGAATACACTATGAGATAATCCTCCAAATGGTATCTCGGACATTATAGACAGTGTAATCTTACTCCACTAACGTCACTATATCAATATATACATTTCCTCTCTCTTATCCTTGTTATTTGAGATTTATTTCAGGAGCTCCAACTCAATGTTTATCAACAAATGCAAGGTTTTTTAATCCATCATTGATAAATTATTTGCTCTTTTTATGACGTCATTGGGATACATAATCTTCTACGAAATATTTTAATAAGCTCTATTTTTCTTTTCAAGGCTTTAATACCGTATGGTTTTGTATTAATAAAATATAAATATCTATACATTAGAGTTAATATCTTAAGATTTGTGCACTTGGATATACACTGAATTCTTTTAGTTAACAAATTATTATCAAGCCACTTATATGATGCGTGACAAATATCCCACATAACATACTCTTAACTATCAATAATAGTTCAATTATCTCATAAAGAAATTAAACTTTGATCTCTAAGATGCAATTTAAAATTAATTTAACAGCTAAGTCTAAATCAATCGTGCTCAATGACAAAGACATCAATAAAACCTTTCATTATTGAGGGGAATTTTCAGACAATAAATAATCTCTTATGTAAGTAACTTTTATCTTCCACCTGATTTATTATAGAAAATATCTAAGTTTACAACAAAAAAAGATTTAATCGACTCAATAATATATTTATTAAGACGATAAGACCCCGTTTTGAATATAGTTGTAATTTTATATTATAAATCATTTAGAAATAAAAAGTTGTATACAAAAGACAGACTAATTATTAATTAGTCCCCGAATAAATGAAAAGTTTTGTAGATGCATATTTTGTCATTGATTTATTAAAGATAGGGCTCTGTCCCAAGCTACGTAAATTCAGCATCTCCCATTGACGTCACAATTAGAAGAAAGAGAAGGAGTCACAAGGAGAATATATAAAGGTGTGTCAACAACGACTCTCTAAGGCAGGCAGGTTGGCGTTAGCTGACTCAGCTGTTGTTTTCAACAATGACGTCATCGTCATTGTTGAAATTTGCATATTATTATTCATTCATTAAAAAAAAGAATATTTAAAAGGAACCATTCATTGCTATCAATTATTGAAAAATGCCTCCTCGACGGAGGATGTGCACTCCATGGGCTCCATTCACCGTTATCCAGGCTTACGAGTCACAGTCGGTTTCATGGACTTTTCTTGAACAGACCAATTGACTTGAGGCTGTTCCTGGCACTCACACATCACTAGAGATAGAAAATAGAGGGATATTTTGAGCGTGTGAAAGGGAGAATGTTTGAATGGTACAATTGAGTTCAGGCTCTTGTATCACTATTCTCTTTCCTCTTTTGAGGAGTATTATTTCATTTATGAAGTAGGCCAAGTCGGCCGGAACGGAAGGTATTTATTTTATATTTGAATCTCTGTTTTTGCTCTGTTCTGAGGAAAGAAAATAGTGATAACAAGAGCCTGAACTCACATTGTACAATTCACACATTC